>VYZR01118960.1:15804-34951 GCA_013400675.1 Oxylabes madagascariensis | reverse complement strand
AGTCTAATAATCATAGAAAAAGGCCCGAAGGAGATGTACCCCACAACCTTTCTGCACAGATGTAAAAATACAACCAAGCAAAATAAAACCACACTCAAAACACAAATTTGAGCATTCCAGTTCAAAGGCACTGGAGCGTTACCTGCAGCAGGACACAAAGAATTGATACTCCAAAAGTGAGCTACTTAGACCATAATCCATTTCTTCCAAAAGGCAATGCTCTTGCTGTTTTCTGCTGCTGATTGATCATTAAGACCAATTATTATATTAATTGAATTGTGCTTTTTGTACAACATCATTTACATGAGCATGAGATACACAGAAAAATGGGGATTCTGTTCTTCTAGATTAAGAAAAAACTTTAGTTCTGAAAATTACTATAACTTGACTTCAGTGATCCTCCGTATTCCTCTGAATAAAGACAACAGGAAGAATGGGAAGAGTGAGGAAAAAAGAATCTGTAGTTGCTTGAATGTATTGTTGCTTCTCCTATTTGAAGATTCAGATTGCTATTCAGATTGCTTCTTTTCTGTGATAACCAGTAAGAGCAGTAAGCATTGAAGGTGCTCACTTTGCCCAAGGTATCCATTAAGAAATGCTGTAACATACCACATGGCTGGAGACACTCAAGTTAATTGTAAGACCTAATTTTAAAGATATCTTTCTTATTCCCAGAGTCTTAGAGTGCTGCCTTTATACAGTTGTGCTACAGAAGGATGAGACTTAAAGGAAGCACAGTAGATATATAATATAATATTCTCTTTACTTCCTAAATTCTATCCTGACTTTTTATCTTCCCATAAGCTTCAATAAATACAGCAAGAGACAGGGAACTTCCATGAAAGATAAGAGGGTTCAAGATACTGGAAAGAGGACTAGAAATAACAAGATTCACATATCAAAGAAGGTGCAAACCACTCAAATCTCTATGTGACTGAGGATTTAGGCAAATGACCAAACAACATCANGAATAATGCTTCATATTTACTAGTATTTTTTTCTGCCTGCACTTCTCACATATACTCAATTGCATTTTCATGGGGTGGCAAAAATCTTTATCTCGAAGATACCTTTCCTCTTTGCAAATATTCACTCCTGGATTCACATTTTCTGGTTAGTCCATAAAAGCAAACATCTATTTTGCAGAGGACTCATCCCAATGCATCATTTGTATAGATCCAAGTGACAGCATTCAGATACAAAAAATAACTCCACTGCATTTATATCTGTAGTTCTGGTGAGTTCTGCATTCAGGGCACATCTCCACCATAGTTCATTGCTTAGTAAAACACTTTGAGCTATAGTATATGAAAAGCACTAAATAATCCATAAAAGAATATAAAGTGAACCACCTTATATTTAGAGATTAATGTTTTCTCCAGGTGAATAACTGTCTTTTGGAACTATCTGTGCTTCTGTGTAGGGGCTGCATTTAAATTGTGTGAATTAAAAATAAGGAGAAAAGGTTTATACAACATTTTGCCTTGTAACTATTTACCTACACTTTAGACATGACCAATGGGGAAAATAATGGATAAATTTTAAAAGTCCTTAATTTCATTGATCCTCTGCTAGAACTAGTTTTAATTTTGATGCTGGTTTTTCTACAACTGCTCAACATTACTTTAGCTTGCTTATTATCATATTTTTATATGAGACTTCTCACACCTTACTATCTCTGGAGAGGCCTTGCAGGTTTCTCCCCACAGCAAAAGAATCTGTAAAGTTAAAATCAAGACTGGGGTGGACACAAGTGAGGTGCACATTCCTGTTCACTCCTTCCATCCCTACCTCAGGCAGTTTTATGAAAGTTAGAAACTACATGACTGACAATTGCTGAAAGAAACACTGACCCCAACCACCCACTGAAATTTCACACAGTATCAGATGTAAGAAGGAAATAATTTTATCACTTTTGCCACTAAAGTATCAACAGAGGTAAAACCATGTCCTTTACTCAAAGAAAGATTAAATACAAACTAACCAAAATCTTGTAAACTGTTAAACTCCACAGTCGGAAGCCCTAAACATTGATTCAAAATAAAAGTTGATGGCAGAAACTGGGTTTTGAAATGAGAAAGCCTAAAACATCCTCATGCAGTACAAACATGGAATAATATTGTCAACACTCTCAGAAAAACCCCAGCTCTCCTCAAGTTCCTTGGCAGCAGCAGGAAGAACACGTCCTGAAGTTAAAGAGACACTTTTTTTTTACTGAAATCTTTTCTATTACATAAATGCTCCCAAATGTGCAAAAGCATTGCTTTTCAAAACACAGAGACACAAACTGGCAACAGAAATATTAAGAACAAATTAAATATTGCTCAGCAGCCAGAAATAATCAATGAAATCACAGAGACAAAATGCAAGCAAACGAATACCACATGGTTCTTAATATCAGCAGTAATTTCAGGCTTTGCTGTTAACTCCAATTTAACTGAGTATTGTCTTTTCAATTTCCAAATAACAAAATATTTTGATTTTTCTATTAAGTTTCAAGTGTACTGAACAGGCAGATGCGACCTGCATTACAATTCTCTACTACTGCAGTACCAGCAACTGTGGCAAGTGAGCAGAGCACAGCACTGTGCTATGCAGTGTTGGCTGCCTGTAGCAGAAAAAGGCTCAGCTCTGAAAGGCTGAAAACCTTCACAAAAACTGCAAGAAGGACAACAAAAAGGTGCAATTAACAACACAGAACTTTGGGATTAAAAGAAGCCAAGGATGTGACAACAGGACAGTACTTCTGACATGGACAAGTTGTGCACTGCCTAGTCATCTAGGTCTTCTCTTACATTTTTAAATAGCACATTTCACTATTGAATATCTATTAGCATCTGTTTTCTTTTCAGTAATACAGAATTTTCACTTACAGTGACTTACAGGATTCAGAAAATTCTTTCCCATGCAGACCTTTTACTCAGATACTGATGCTCTAAGTACCTATGAACAATTTTAATACACTTGTGGTGGAGAAATTCAAAGCAAGGCATTTACCAAGATATAGATTTGTCCTATACACATTGCATTACAAGTGGAAATGATCTACAGCAACGTTTAGACCCAGAACCCGATGGCTTAACATTTTTATGTTCCTGAGAACTTTGCCTTTGGCTGTCTGAGCTTAGAAATCAATTCGCTACTTTAAACTTTATGCTGCTGATGTCATTTTTATTGTTGAACTCAATGATCTGAGAACTTCAAAGAACAAGATCATGAAAAATTGCTTCCCATTTACCACAGTTTGAGGCAAAAGGTGACCAGTTTCAAGTCTTCAGTTTCTTTGCCCTTGTGCAGCATGAAACTCTGCAGGATCACTTCATGATTAGTAGAACCAAATTTGAATCTCCAGCTAAAGGGTTTGGCTTTCACATGCTATGTACATAGTCTTTTCCACTTTAACAAACTCATACTACCTCTCTCTATTTTCAGTTTTATGACTGACTTTTATTGATCTATTTCTGCTCTCAGCTATGTTTACTACTAGTTTATAGTAGTATATATATATATAATCAAGATCAGATTTCACTTCAGTGCCCGTGAAGCCATTTTGCTGAACAAAATAAAAATTGCACCCCCGTATCTATGATTCCTAAGTAATTCTTGGCTATATTTTGACACTGGATCTGATTTTGACTTGTCTCACTCTCCTTTGCATCTCGGAACCAAGACAGAAAAGAAAAGAAATGTTAAACATCTAATGAAAAGTCATTCATGTCTACCTGGGATTCACTAGTCTCCTTTTCCTCACTCCTTCAGCAGAGGGGAAGACTCAGTTGCATCATCCACTGACATAAATAAGCAGAAAATGGAGGTTTTCTCATTTTCCAGACCCCTGGCTCGTGCTGTTCCCCCGAGCCATCTCTTTCTCCACGGGTACCCGGCCACGCCACGGCCGCGGCTCCACGCAGGAGCCCCTGCACCCTTACACAGGGTGCTCATCTTTGCCTGGGCCCTTTCCCATCAGCAGGCTGCCTTCCCTCATCCTAGTGCTGCCAGGCAATCAAAGGGCACATTATTGCTGCTTTGATGTGAGAGGACAGAGAACGATTTTTGCTAATTGACAGCATTTTCACCATTTGCTGACAACCAGAACACTAGGTTTGGCCTGAAGCCCTGGATGCTGGCTTATACTTTTCATTCCTCATGGTGCTAAACTGAAATGACTGCACATTATAAACAGATATTTGGAGAGAACCTCTCCTTCNCATTTTTATTGTTGAACTCAATGATCTGAGAACTTCAAAGAACAAGATCATGAAAAATTGCTTCCCATTTACCACAGTTTGAGGCAAAAGGTGACCAGTTTCAAGTCTTCAGTTTCTTTGCCCTTGTGCAGCATGAAACTCTGCAGGATCACTTCATGATTAGTAGAACCAAATTTGAATCTCCAGCTAAAGGGTTTGGCTTTCACATGCTATGTACATAGTCTTTTCCACTTTAACAAACTCATACTACCTCTCTCTATTTTCAGTTTTATGACTGACTTTTATTGATCTATTTCTGCTCTCAGCTATGTTTACTACTAGTTTATAGTAGTATATATATATATAATCAAGATCAGATTTCACTTCAGTGCCCGTGAAGCCATTTTGCTGAACAAAATAAAAATTGCACCCCCGTATCTATGATTCCTAAGTAATTCTTGGCTATATTTTGACACTGGATCTGATTTTGACTTGTCTCACTCTCCTTTGCATCTCGGAACCAAGACAGAAAAGAAAAGAAATGTTAAACATCTAATGAAAAGTCATTCATGTCTACCTGGGATTCACTAGTCTCCTTTTCCTCACTCCTTCAGCAGAGGGGAAGACTCAGCTGCATCATCCACTGACATAAATAAGCAGAAAATGGAGGTTTTCTCATTTTCCAGACCCCTGGCTCGTGCTGTTCCCCCGAGCCCATCAGCCATCCCTTTCTCCATGGGTACCCGGCCATGCCACGGCCGCGGCTCCATGCAGGAGCCCCTGCACCCTTACACAGGGTGCTCATCTTTGCCTGGGCCCTTTCCCATCAGCAGGCTGCCTTCCCTCATCCTAGTGCTGCCAGGCAATCAAAGGGCACATTATTGCTGCTTTGATGTGAGAGGACAGAGAACGATTTTTGCTAATTGACAGCATTTTCACCATTTGCTGACAACCAGAACACTAGGTTTGGCCTGAAGCCCTGGATGCTGGCTTATACTTTTCATTCCTCATGGTGCTAAACTGAAATGACTGCACATTATAAACAGATATTTGGAGAGAACCTCTCCTTCACTTCATTTTTATTTGAGCTTTCTTCTATAGACAGGCTTTTTATTTGTTTCCTTCCATTATCAAATTCATCTGTTCTTTTTTTTTTTTTTTTTTTTTTTTTTTTTTTTTTCTCTGTACCTTTATTTATGCAACAGATGATTTTGTATTTATCTGAATGTTTTCTGTCATTTCTAAATTGATTGCTTCGATGGCCGTGCAACTTGGTCTGAAATCAAAGCTCTGAAAATGTCAGTGTGTAAGCTACAACGTCTTAGGTTTACTTTTATCAGGCCATAGAGTCTCTCATAGATTCTTGTTTTCTTAAATGTGTTTGAATGGAGCTATAAAACAATCCTCTTGCAGGAGCCAGTCGGTCAGTGAATGGTTATTGCTTCAGCGGGAGCAATCATACAGTATCACTGAATCTGTCAGATGGACAGAGTTAATTCTTTGGTGTTTGGCTGGTAATTACAGAGCATGTGAAAATGCCTCTTAACCTGGAGGCAGTAACTACAACTGCTGACACACTGTTACTAGCAACTCCGGTACCATGAACAAGCTGGCAGGGTGATTAGCGTTCCCAAAGTCTATACTTGCCAGCAGTTATTGAAGCATGTGTTGTGAGATACTGTGGAAAGTTACAATAAGGAGTAGCTGATACTGCAGCTCTGTTTATTGGACTGCAACTCCTCTTTCTCCTGGTCCAGGGGGCAACATCCCTCTGTGCAGACTCTGCAACAGGAATGGCTCTGTCATTTTGATCTTGAATGATCCATTTGATTACTTCTACTTGGGGATTTGGACTCAAGAACAGGACTTTTTGATTGACAAATTCATGGAAGAATCATAGAATAGTTTGGGCTGGAAGAGATCATAAAGATCACCTCATTTCAGACCCTTCTGCCATGTGCAGGAACACCTTCCATGAGACCAGGTTGTTTAGAGGTCCATCCAACCTGGGCAACTTCCAGGGGTGGAGCATCCACAACTTCCCTGGGCAACCTGTTTCAGTGCCTCACCACCCTCACAGCAAAAAATTTCTTCCTAGTAACTAATCTAAACCCACACTTTTTCAGTTTGAAGTCATTCCTCCTTGTCCTGTTACTATAGGTCCATGTCAAATGTTTCTCTCCATTTTTCTTGTAGGCTCCCTTCAGGTTCTGGAAGGCTGCAGTTTGGTCACCCTGGAGCCTTCTCTTCTCCAGGCTGAACANAAAAATTTCTTCCTAGTAACTAATCTAAACCCACACTTTTTCAGTTTGAAGTCATTCCTCCTTGTCCTGTTACTATAGGTCCATGTCAAATGTTTCTCTCCATTTTTTTTGTAGGCTCCCTTCAGGTTCTGGAAGGCTGCAGTTTGGTCACCCTGGAGCCTTCTCCAGGCTGAACAATCCCAATTCTCTCAGCCTTTTCTCGTAGGAGAGGCTCCTAGTGCCCTTCCTCTGGACTTGCTCCAACAGGTCAATGTCCTTCCTGTCCTGGGGATCCCAGAGCTGGATGCAATGCAGGTGGGGTCAAAGCAGAGCAGAGGGGCAGAATCCCCTTCCTCCCCAGCTGCCCACGCTGCTCTGGATGCAGACTGGGACATGACTGGCTTTGCACATTGCTGGGTCATGTCCAGCCTCTCATCCCGCAGCATCCCCATTGCCTTTGAGGACTGAGGCACAGAAGTTTTGTTGAATACCTCGATCTCCTCCTCATCCATTACCAGTTTACCAGCACTGTTTACTGGGGGGCAGGGTGAGGACGAAGGGGTGTACACCTTCTCTGACCATTCTTTTGTGGTTAACATATCCATAGAAGCCTTCCAGCTCTAACACAATTCCTAAGCTGAGGAGGAGAGGCAGAGAGTAAGTTCGTTTCAACCAACTTCTCTTCTTCTTCCAAGCACAAGATGAGCATAATTTCTGTCTATCCAATTGCTTCAATTTACAGTAGCAGGAGACACCTGTGGGAATGGGATCAGATGACAGGACAGCTTTGGGGCAAGCCAAAACCAAGAGCTGAGCAGGCTCTGGCTGGGACCACAGCACACACCCACAGCCAACTCAGCAGCCAGCTGCAGTCTCAGTATAAAACCATTATGTATATCAGAAAAATACATGCTTTTTTATTATTTTTTTCCGTAATAACCCTTTTTCTCTCCAGCAATGACATCACCAGGAAGTTTATTAATGTTCTGAAGAGCTTTAAGGACAGTGTTATTTGATAAGGTGCATTTAAACCACATCTGATTACAATCTGTAGCAAAGTGAGAAGTTACTAGACATCTGTCAAGTAATTGCACTGTCATTAATTAATTTTATCAAAAACGCTACTGCTTTTGTGATATTGCTGGAAAGTTTATTTTAAACTAGTATGACAGAAAATGTTTTCTGCATTACCACCAGCTGTTATGGAAACTTTTGAACTCTGCTTAAAATAAAACTGGAAATGAAATATTCTTGTTTCCCCTTTTGATGCTGCTAAAATCAGGTAAAATAAAATACATGGATGGTTGATATTATGATTAAGACCAGGAGAAAACCAGCAAAAAGGATAAGAAAGAAGGAACGTCATGTACTGGATAGCCTTGGTTAGTCGGTAAAAATTCTTAGGTAAGAATCCTCAGCACATATTAGAGACAAGTTTGTTTTTTTTTAATTCTTCCCTACATAGTAAGATTTTTTTAGATAAATTCAGCTCCATGGATGCTTGCTACTCAGCCTACCAATTGAAACAGCTGGCCTAACAAAGGCATAAGAAGCTTTGCATCGCTAAGCCCCTGACCGAGTTCAGCAATGATCACAGACTTACCATATGGCTGATATTAAAAAGGAAATATTGAGTAGTTACTGGTTCAGTGATCGCCACTTATCCCTTGCTCTGACTGAGACAACAATTTTGTGGAGAAAACAAGGGTTCGGGGGCACTGAGGAAAAAAGAAGGAGGTAGGAAACTGTAAGTAATTTCCTGTATTTAAAAAAACAAAACAAATAAAAAATTCTTACGGTGCTATTTAGGGACACGGCCCAGGCTAAGATAGCTTGCTTGAAGAGAAAGACTAGGGGCTGGCAGTAAGAGGACATTCTTTCTATGTGCACTTACCACCCAGAGAGGAACATAAAGCCAGCTTCAGGCAGAGGCAAAATAAATAGCTGTCCACACTGGCAGACTGTCCCAGTAAGAGATGTCCTGGCTGTCAGCTCTCCTCAATGGCACGGTCCCGAGGTGATGACCTTGCTGCTATTACTGCCACCAGCAACAGCCTGTGTGCCTGGGACAGGGCAGTGGAAACAGGGAGGTGTTCCCACTCTTGCTCCACACTGCAGCAGCCAGAGAGAGATTTTTCTCTTGTACTTAGAGCCAAAATACTCAGTTTTGTCAGAATTAACAACCAGCATTGAGCCGGTTCTGATGACGAACATTTTTCATTACCAGTAGTGCTGAAAAGTAACAGATCCCAGCCTAGGGATCACAGTAGGCCTGGCCTATCCACAGCACACAGCTCTGCTGTATCACCCCTGGCTGTTCCTTGCCCTTTGTATCCCTTACCCCAGGTTTGTCAATCTTCCAGCCTTACTCCAAATTCCCTTCTCACCCTGTTTTGGCTCCAGCTTTTCTTCTCCACTTCTGCTAAACCTTTCCTTTCCCTGTATCTTGAAGAAATTATTTCCTTTTCCATTGGTTCTTATCTTCTCCTGCCTTCACTGCTCTCTGCCAATCCCCAAGCACTGCTTCCCCACAGACTCTGAACTCCCAAGTGGGTTGTGTTTGAAACTATTGTTATGGTTCTGCAACCTAAAAGCAGTTCTGTAGTAGGCAGTACTTGTCTGAATTACAATCCAAAGCACAGATAATACTCTGCTGCTTCTTACTTATTTTCTAAGGTAACTCAACAATATATATTGTCAAAACTTTAGTTGCCTGTAGTGCCTTCTACTACCTTTATATAAAATAATCACTTTGTTCTTTCCAGAACTTGTTGATTAAGTTTTTTTCATGCTTATTTCAACCTCTAGACATTGATCTTAACTTTCATCAATAATTGCAGGATCCTGTAATAAATGATGCATTAATGATTCACAACTCCTGAGAATAGTTTTTTAAAAGACATTATGGAAGGGGGACTATCAATGGGTTTCCATTCTTAAAAATATAAGCATATTTGTGGATGCTGCTTAAATTTTCTTATGATTTCAATAATTTAATTTACTGGGGTTTTTTTGTTTGTTTGTTTGTTTTTGTTTTTGTTTTTGTTTTTGTTTTTAATAAAAGCTGTATAACAAAAGCTGCAACTGAAATAATGAATGTGACCAACAGTATGCTCTCTCTGTGCCAAAAGAATCTGATTCTCAAAGATATAACGTGAATGTACCTTATGCGTAAATTTTTTTTTTGGAGATAAAGTTTAGATGCTATTACCAAAAAAACCTCCCCCTCCCCAAAAAAAACAAAACCAAAACCAAAATACCCACAAAAACAAAAACCCACCCAAAAGAACTGCTGTTCAAACTAATTGTTACACTTTCTTCTTACTGTTTACTCACAAGTTTTATTAATGTTAATGATTGCTTGCATTTATTAAAGAGGGAACACATCTACCTCCATAAATAGATTTATCTAATGGGACTATGATTTGGCTTTAAGTACACTACTGGAATAGAGCCAAAATCATAAATCCCGTCACCTTCTTTAGCACAACATGAAATTCCAGGTTGTTGCTCTCACCTTGAAGACCTCACTGAGCACTACAGCTCCTCATGCATTTATTCCCCGTGTTGCCTTCTCATGCCACTGATTTCTAAGCAGAAAAGCAGAGCATGCCCAACAACACGGTGTTCGTGTTCCAAGCTGATTTGGTTTAACTATTTGGGACCTTCGTGTAGTAGAAAGCACTCACAGATGACCAGGATATTTATAAATAAAGTATTAGATGCAGCTCCTGTTGACATTTAGAAAAACATGCATGGCTCTCATCTTCAAATATCAGGCTAGCATCTTGGGAGCAAAGTGGATTACAAAGTAAACCAGAATGAAAATTTAACTGAAAATTCTCACAGGGAATTGTATAAACTGCTCCTAAAGCTGCCTGCAAACATACATAAGAAGGCGTAGATTACTGACTTGAAAATCTTCTCAAGCCCTAAAATAAGGATTAAATTTGTGAAAAACATATCTGAAGTAATTTTTCAGTGGAAAAAGTGTAAGGGATAAGATGATGAAGTTTCCTGCAGTGCTCCTGCCATTGTCTCTGACTGGAACAGAGAACAGCAGTAGGGGTGTGAGCCAGACTGTGTCAGCTGCTCCAGGGGCCATAGAACAGACTGAACTTCATGCTATTCTCCAGAAGTCTTTGAACTTTACTCTGAACATCATGTAGGACTTCAATTTGTAATCAATTAATCAGAGGGAGTTATTTCTATTCTACTGAGAAGAACATGGTCCAAGGCTACTTGGAAAGTGGCTTTGCTAAAGAACTTGATTAATAGTAGAGAAGGTTTCTACAGATTTAGCCCTATATTTTATTATTGTGGACACCATCCAAATATGCCCCACAAACTCAAACATTTAATATTGATTTAGGGAGTATGTAAATGTCACATGTATTATATTTAATACTAGCATTTTCCTCCTTGATCTTCTTGGCTTGACAACAACAGGTAATTTTTTACAAAGCTGCACAAATATTTAAAGGACGTTATCTCAGGGCAACCAAATCACCTGATGTTTCTAAGTCTTTTACTACAGTCTCAAGTTGGCAGTAAGCTGAGCTGCTTTTTCATCAAGACTTTGCACAGACAAAATATGTGCACAACACATTGTTGGGGGTTAGATTTGTTTTTTTTTCCCTTATAGAATTTTTTTTCCACAACTACTGCGTACTTAAGGTAGAGGAACATCTTCTGCTCCTCTTGAATAGGTACTTAAGAGAAACAAAAGGGGCCAACGGAGATTTGTATCACCTGGCTACACCTCTTTTTGTCTCTGGNGTTTGCATTCTCCATTCCAAAGGGAAGTCCTGCCCTCCCTAGCAGATCCCTGTCTTTTCTAACCAAGACACACATACAAAGACATGGTAAAGGACCATCAAAATATGTCATTTACACCCAATGACACTATCTAATCTACCAAAAGATACGAACAGTTAATGTAAAATTTCTGATTTTATTAGATAATGAGGAAACAAGAGGAAAGACAACTGATCCCAAGATCTCTGTGGAGCCTACATTTCACCAGTATCACTTCCACATTTAAATGGGTTGGAGTAGATTACAGAACCCACAAAAGAAAAAGAAGCTGGTGGCTTATTCACTTCTAGAAGTTATTTAGCACTGGAACAGCTTCTAAATCTCAACAAGAGAGATGGAATCGTGGTGAGTGCTTCTGTTGTGCTTAACAACTGCAGTGAAATACATTCTCTGATTATGGATGGGTTTTATGTGGTTTAGCTTTTCTGATTCTGAAGTTTAAATTGAAATGACCAAGAAGCAAGAAGGCCATCAGTTACAGAATATCCTTTCTCACTGCCAATGGCACCCCAACAACAATGAAATCTAATGAATTCTCGCTTGTCACTTCAGCAGCAGTGGATAATATTCTTAAAAGAATGGAAATAGATATTTCCAGGTTTAACAGAGACACTGACTAGACAATAATGTAATTACAGGTCTGAAATATGTGTATATTGTATTTCACTATACTTTGATTATGTCTTCAAAAAATAAAAATAATTCAATTTTTAATATGGCTTTGGTTCTGTCACATATGTAAGAAATGTGACTGTCATGTCACATGTGACTCAGTTCAGCATACACATAGAAAAGACCTGTAATGGAAGGCAAAGGTTAGCTCCTAAAAGGCAAAGAAACATGTACATTTGTATTCAGAGGAAATACATTGGGTTTTCTTCTGTTTTCCTAAGGCAATGATTTCAGTAATTTGAAAGCACTACAAAAATATGTCACATACTACTCCAAACAATGGCACCTCAATCCTGAAAATTAATCCATCAGGAGCAATCTTGAGGAGCACAAATCTTTGCCAAGCACATCAACAATGCATCGATTTTCTCATTCAAAGATAATGTATTCATCCAATAAAAAGCATTAAGGAGTTTTTATCTAGTCTAAGGCTGCTACATTTTTCCACTTAAACTGAAATAAGTTTGTAAAACAAATCTGTTTGTTTTTTGGTTTGTTGTCATTTATTTTTTTTTGTTTGTTTTGTTTTTTTAAAGTTTGCTTCTTAAGGGTTTGATCCGCTTTTCCCCAAATTTTCATCCAAACATACCCTTTTACCTACCTCTGCCTTCACAAGCCCCATGTTGCAGGTCTAGAAAAATTAAGATGAAACAAACTATCAATCTTGACCCAGGCATCCTGATCCTGTTCCTTTAGCAATTCATCTTGCAGACATTTTTGACTTGTGTTCAATCTCTGATTTTGTTTGTTCAGCACCTACAGTGTCTAAAATTCATAATTTCTTAACTCTCTATCACCATAGTTGTTGAAAGAAAAATACAAAACATATATTACATATAACAGGTGCCCAAATCAATCTGCTCTCCTGGAGACTAGAACAACAGGAAGGCAGGAATTATTTTTATGAGATTATCTTATTTTCCACCATTTGTTTCTTTCCCTATGTGCAAAGAATCTCCAAGACAACAGGGGCAATTGCAAGAAAGTGAAGTGGTAGATTCATAGTAAAAATGTCTTTCTCCATTAGGCAATTTTTTTTTTTCTTTTTTTTTAATTTCATGAAGCCAACTTGACCAAATATAAGAGTGCAGCTCACGTCTCAGTTGAGGAATTACGACCATTAGACCTACTAAAGCCACACAGAAACTGGTTTAGTGAAAAAGATATCTGGCATAGTTTTACAATTAAAAAACCTGTTTTGTTAAATGCTCAGAAGCATTTTTTAGCCACCAGCTACCCATGTGATTTTTTAACTCTCTGTGAATGTTTAAGTATTTATGGTCATATCACACCCATCTCTGTTCTTCAGGCTTTCAGGTAGCAAATTTTATCAAAGTAATCAGCAGCTTCCCTCTTTTGTTGATTGGGAAGCTTTTCTACAGTAGAAGTACTAAATTCCCAGGAAGTCAGAGCAGCATCAATTCATGTTTGGAAGATTATATTTACAGCAATAAATACGGAGCAATTTATTTCTGAAGCGTCAAATCCCTCCGAGCAATCTTTACCCTTGAAAGTGCAAACAATTCCTAAGCCCCAGCAATTTGAATAGGGCATAAAAATGCTGAATAATGATATTCTGTAAGCTTCAGTAATGAAATGAATTTCAAGACCTTTTAAATACAAGGCTTTAATTTAATGGATTTCAACAGGGGTTTTTGTCTATTTCTGACAGAAGAAAAACAGAGAAGAAAATAAAAGGGCATTTGACAGTTAATAATGCTTTATTACAGAAAGGTCTTTGGCCTCCAAAGGCAGAAGAACATTCCTGCAGCCATTAATAATTCCAGGAAACACTACCTTGCCCAACTATGAAGGCAACGGTGATACTTGTGCCACTGGCATGGCGCTGGGCTCAGCACTGAGATGGATCACCTCAGCACCAGAGCTAACAGCCCATGGGCATTTGCCACTTTTACACAGCTCCCTTACACTGGGGTCAAAGCTCTCCCCATTTCCACAGCAAGATCTATTATGGACAAATCAATTAATTAACTGTTGTCAGAAGAGGTTTTTCGTCAGATTTACTACAATAATTCAGTCATGTCTGATTCATTTTCCAATTCCAAACACTTTTGAACCAAGCTCAAAAGAAGGAGCCTGCATGGTGGGGGGCTCTGAAAGCACTTGCATGTGTGTGCAGGTGGCCCGAACAGAACCACCCATAAGCAGAAGGATGGAAGAGCAAGTGACACCATGTGGAACCTTTAGGTATCAGGACAACCTCCTAACATTTTTACACAAATTGCATAGACTCGAGGACATCTCTGGTATTAAAATGATAATAAAGCATATCTAAGGCAGATATTCTTAAAAGAAATTTCCCTGTCCCTCTCTGATGCAGGCATGTGCTGCTGCAAAGCACTAAAAAGCATTTTCTATTTAACCTGCAGGCTGGGAAGGGGCTGCAATAAATACCTCCAGGTAGCTAGATTTGTGTTCCACAACCTTGCAGAGCTCTCTGGGATGTGTTATGATGAAGAGTACTATAAGTTATCTCTATTATTATAAAAATACACTCAAACTCTACTCTCTGGATATCCACAAAATATTGTCTCTGTATTCCAGATCTTTTAAACAAACTGCTGTAATTCCCCCTCCAGGGAAATGATGTTAAACGCCAAGAGGATGCATGCGCTCATAAACACACACTGTCTTTCTCTAATTGAAAAGAAAAATATTAATCTAGCAGCTCTACCATTAAAAACCTGCGCTAAAAACACACACACTTGTTTCTAAAACAACTTCCAGTCTGCCCTGAGCTGCTATTTTAACAAATCTTTATCACCATGATTTTATTTCAGCACATAAATGTAATCAGTTATGCTTCACTGAGGTCCTTTTTTCTCCCTCTTTTTTTTTTCTTTACTTAGTGGAACTGTCTCAGATTAATAGGTTGGTTTCCATATCTTATGAATTTTGACTGCCTTTTAAATACAGAAATATATTTGTTGCAGTTTAAATTTGTTTGAACCTAGTATATACGTAGTTCCAAAAACTCATATACAAATAGAAATGGCACACTTCTATTCCAAATAGCACTTAATGGTCTTTTGCTACTGCATTCCTTTACAATGTCAAAAAAATGCTCTAAATCTCATTAACAAATCTGCTTCCAACACTCCACTTGGTTGTCCAATATAAGTTTCATTTTTATTAAACCTAGCAGCATTTGCTCCTTATTACAGTTCATTCCAAATCAATGCAAATGAAAGAAAAAGTTACATTTTAATTAAGAAGATGTGATTTAGGTTTGCTTAGGAATGACAAGAGATGCTGACAGTCCATCTGGTTTTTACATTCTGGATGGCTCCTTAAATATGCAAGATTTTATATCACACGTAAAAGCATCCTTATTTGGTTTAACAACATAATGATGAACCCTTGTCACAAATCATGTAGAAAAACTGTTAATGAGATTGGTCCAAACATAAAATTGTACGAAGATGTGGTAGTTTAACCCTGCCTGGATAACAGGTGTCCACTAATGGTGTTCTCTCCCTCTTCTCCTTAGCTGGACAGAGAGAAATATAATGGGAGGCTTATGGACTGGGATATGGTCAGAGAGAGATCAGTCACCAGTTACCAGCCTCAGCAAAACAAATCTGACTTGGGGAAATGAGTTCAATTTATTACCAATCAAATCTGAATAGGGTAATGAGAAGTAAAAATTAACCTTAAAAACACCTTCGTCCCACCCTTCCATTCTTCCTGGGCTGAACCTCACTGTGAATTCTCTGCCTCCTCTCCTCAGCAGCACAAGGGGATGAGGAATGGGTGTGTGGTCAGTTCATCCCGCATTGTCTCTGGCACCATTTCCTTCCCAGGGGGAGGACTCCTCTCACTCTTCCCCTGCTCCAGTGTGGGGTCCCTCCCACAGGAAACAATCCTCCATGAACTTCTCCCAGGCTAGTTCTTCCCACAGGCTGTCAATCATGAATGAACTACTCCAGTGTGGGTCCTTTTCGTGGGACGCAGGGATCATAAATCCTGTCAGAAAAGCTGCTTCAGCATGGGCCCTTCTCTCCATGGCATCACAGGTCCTGCCGGGAGCCTGCTCCAGCAAAGGCTTCCCACGGGGTCACAGCCTCCCTTGGACATCCACCTGCCCCAGGGCAGACTCCTCCAGGGGTTGCAGGTGGATCTCTGCTCCCCCATGGACCTCCCTGGGCTGCAGGAGGAAAATATGCCTCACCAGGGGCTGCACAGGGGCTGCAGGGGCATCTGCTCTGGCACCTGGAGCACCTCCTGCCTCTCCTGCACCCACCCACTTTCATTCTCCTTAGAAACAAACTCTCCCTCAGGGTACAACTCTGGCAAGTGTGGGCTCATAAGAAGACCTGCTGGCCTCAGCCTCTCTCTCTGGGTACATCCACATCCATTCCAACACACAGAGGAATGACTAAGGATGGGCAGAATGAAAATTTATGTTGTAATTAATGCAATTCAACTATCACACTAAGGTATATAAAGCACTGTGACAATATAAACCAGAATCCCAGCAACCCATGTGAAATGGAAAGAGTAAGACAGCAGGAAAAACCACATCACATCACACGTGATGGTGACACAAGGAGCTGGCAGGTGATTGCTTGCAGCACATCTTGTAAAATTATCTACAGAAGGAGAAATATATATGTAAAAATTCCCTGGTTATTGGACCACTACAAAACACATTTAATTGCTTAAATGGGTTTTTTGAGTGCTTAACATACTTTCGTGGGTAATAAAAATCATTAATAATAATGCCAAGAGCAGGTGAAATACTTCTCATTTTTCAGAGTCAGTAATGTCCCTACTAAACATATCTCTGTTTACCAGACAGAAATACACCATCTAAACCAGAATGACCTACTGTGTAACCATTGGATTAAATAATGGAGAAAAAAGATTCATGCATCCATCAAGTCAAAGAATTATTCGTTGTATACATACTGCATTGCCAAAGGTCGTGAAGTGTATAAATCTACACTTCACAATTCCTTAAAGAAATGTAAATTATATATTTTACCAGAGACATATAACCTTCATGTTAGAACTGTACAGAGTCTGTACCACTTAAATCATTTAAATATTCCAGATATAGTAGGCTGTCTGTAAATATTTCATGCAACTAGGAAAAACTTGTGCATATGCCTGTTGATTCTCTACAGTTCCCATGAATCAGGAACCCAAATGGTCCCAAGCCTTCAAATGCAGTGGCTTATGAAATCCCGTTTACCTTGCAGACCTTCACTTTCATGGACAGCAGCCTCACTTATCTCACAGTTGCTTCCATGGGTGAAACACAAAACAAAATATGAAGTCTTATTTTGCTAGGAGTCAGATGTCAGTCTTTGTGAAAAATAAGCATGATCATTAGATTTGTTTGGGGTTTTTTTTGTCCATTTTTATTTTAAACTGAGCTATGGGTAAAAAAAAGAAAAAAAGTACAAACTAATTTTGTGTTTTTGAAATTCCGCAAACCATAACAACTCCAGTGGAACATGGGTTAGAATAAGAGCCTTTCATGTCATTAACTAAAATGTCAGCAATGGATGCCTTTGTCACTTGCTGAAAAGTGAAAAACATTGCATTGCTTCAATTACAGTCGCAAGAGTAGGGAACAAGTAAACAGCTGTGTTTACACTCCCTTTAACTGAATGTGAAAATCTTGTGGATAGCTACCAAAGTCAGATACCAGCTACGAGTGTCCATCCACATATTTGCAATTGAGAAAGAAGCAGCATAATTTAGTCTCAAACATGGGCCCCACAGCATGAACCTGACTGTTTCAACAGCTCCGACAGCTCAGAGATGCTACAGGAACAAGGCCTGCTGAGAAATCTCTGAGCTGTCATGTTGAAGCACTGACGTGGTACACACTCAGTTAATTTGAACACCAGAATTTTCATGGCTTTCATTTGAGATTTCTGTTACCAATTTAGAAATGAAATAACTTTTGTGCCTCATTTGGGTAGAGCCAGTAATTATGAAGTAATAAAAGCATGAAGGCAAGGCTCGTGTGGGCTACCTTTGCCTGTGATCAGTATATCTGCTCCTCTAAGGATGACCACAGGACTGGCACAAAAAAAGAACCCTGGTGTGTGCCAGCAGGTAGATGTTCAGTTCTTGTCCTGCTCCAAAAAGGATGTGTTTGTATGCATCCTACATTAAAATGTCCATTTGAAAGCAGGCTGAAGGAACCTGACACTTATACAGTTAATGTTTTAAGAATTAAAACACGTGAAGTATAAAGGTATGCATCTCAATTTTTTGAAATAAACACACAATCATAATGGACTCTATTGACTGAAAATGCAATTATGAGTTCAAATAATTTCAGAGAGACATTGTCTATGACTAATCTTTAATAGCGATAAGCCATTTGCTTAGTTATTGTTTTGAAAAGACATTAAACTTTGTAACGAATAATGCTAAAAATGATCTGATCTCAGGAAAAACACAGCAGAATATGCAATTAATTATGTGCTTTGCAGCTAAAGACACTGTAGGTGTAACAGAACATATATAATTCCACAAGCATGGTCTGAGAGATTGGGATTTTTTCAAGTCAAGAGAAGGCTTCAGGGACAGCTACCTCATCCTGCCAATAAATATCAAAAGGGTGATCAAGAAGAGAGCTCTCTACTGAAGTGCAGAAGAGAGGTGATGGGCATGACTTGAAGAGGGATCCTACTGGGTATAAGAAAAAAATAAAAACACTGTGAGGATAATTAAGCACTGTAACAGGATTCCCAGAGGCTGCAGGTTCCCATTCTTGGACTTTCCAAGACCCATTGGACAAAGCCTTGAGCAACCTGCTCTGAATCCAGTGTTACTTCTGCTTTGAGCACATGGACTCTTGAGACCTTTCCCACCTGGGTATATATATGCTGCTATAATTACCTGATGAAGTTACAGTTTTCAGCTAAGAACTGCAATCTGTTCAAGGGCTGGTCAGAATACATTTACATGAGAAAAGTGCAGGTATTGTTTTTCTCTAGTGCCTTTAGCAAAGGCAAAAGAAAATAATATGTATATTAGTTTCTAAATAAAAAGAGTCATGTGAGATAAGGATTGCTTTCCTCCCAAGGCTTTAAAAATTCCTTAAAGAAACAAGGAAAAGATTTAGATAAATGGCTGAAAAAACGCAACAACTGTATTTCAGGATAAAGGTTGGCATTCAGTCCCTGGGAGATTTTCTTCATGAGGATCACATTATAGAAAGACAGCTGCCAGGAATTGTCA
>VYZR01118955.1:0-30761 GCA_013400675.1 Oxylabes madagascariensis | reverse complement strand
AACCCATTTTATGTCACTAAAGTATGTCACTTTCACTCAGAGGGAAACTTCAAGAGAAGAATGATAGACTGACGTGTACTGCTCTCTTTAAACCACTTGTCTAGGAGAGCGGGGTATAAGGCACCTGCAGCGCCCGGGTGAGCTGCTGGGGGCCTGCCTGGCCATGTCCCACGCGGGGTCCGTGCTGATCACGACGGGATTTCCCACCCACTTCACCCACCAGCCGCCCGAGGAGAACGACGGCCCCCCGGGAGCCCTCGCCATCGCAGCCATGCTGCAGGCCTTGGAGAAACGGGTTGCCATAGTTACAGATCAGAGAGCCATGGATCTGAATAAAAAGATTATTGAAGAAGCTGTTCAACTAGGTAAGAGACACGGGTTTTTCAGTTTTTATCTTGCTAATGTGAGCCAAGGTTTGCTTCAGTTTCAATCTGTCACTTAGTACAGGGCTTTTTTTTTTTTTCCAGAGAGTGAATCAGAATTCATCCTCTAAGCTCTGCTCATCATTGCTATGATGACATTTTGTTAACCTACCTGGCATCAAGTTAATGTGTACATATCTGGGTGCTGATTCTGGATGAGTGATTGCCTGTGATAAATTCTGGATGTCTGTTCTTATTCTTGAAGACCTGTTTGCTACCTCAAAGTCCCATTTAACAGCATTTACATGTAAACAAATTTAAATTAAAGTAAGGATATAGGGAGCTCATCAAGAACTGTGTAAACACATTGAATTCTTAATAGCAAGTCAGCAACTTGTTCTAGCAAGTTTGCTTTCTTATTTTTTTTTCAGTTACTCAGAGATACATTAAAAAAAAAAAAAAAAAAGTGTGCGGTATCTGAATTTCATTTTGCTTTCCTGTAGGAATCCTGAAGAAACCGATCCCTCTACTGAGTTATCAAAGGGAAAGTGCTGATTCAGCTTTAATGTTTTTGTGTGAGAATGGGAATCCTGGAAGACCTAGGTATGTGTATTCAGTTTTTGAGAATGGGTCACACCTCTACTGTGAAAAATTATAATAAAAATAAGGACCATGGTCTAAGAAGGCACACTGGCTGCAAGTAAATCCTTAAGACTTTGAATGCACAGAAGAAACTTTGAAGCCAAACACTGGAGCATACACAGAGTGCATAATTTCACATTATTCTGCAACTTCTGGAGTACAAAAAAACCCCAATTCTTCATACATCAATATTTCTTTTCCTTCAAAAAATTTCCAAAAGATTTTCAGCGGTTATTCCATAAATATATATACACACACTAGATATTATTTTACAATTTTTAAATCAGTGAGAAGATCAGAAAGTATTGTATCAAAGTCAGTGAAAGGGCTAAGAAAAGAGCTGGGGAAAGTGTGCACTTTCTAGAGCTTTAGCTCTAGTCTGACAGCTAGGGAATCTGATCTGACTTAATAAAGTGTCATATGTTTGTAATGGCGTGATTAGGGTTAACGCACTGGAGAATTTGCTAAGTAGCTGTATGCTCATTTCATTACTTAGCATGCAACTTAAATTTCCTTGAAGTAGGCATACATTGCTTGTTTTTATTGATCCCTCCTTGTAAAGCATTTTAATGTAGTTGCGCTGAGTTCGCATTCTTTAATAAAAAGGTCTTTCACCCTGGTATTTGCTTCATTAACTTATTGAATTCCCATTTCTCTTCCACAGGTTAGTATGTACTGTAATAGTATGCATGATACTGTCTTCATTTTTTATGTGTTGTTTTAAAAATGTCTTTTATAGCTATGCTTAATAAAAGTACAGGCAGATTCTATTTAAATTGGTCCCTTAGTCTCAAAAAGCTGAAGTAAGTATTTTTTTAAGTAGACAACTAACTTGCTAAAGGTCTCTGGAATCACTGTAGATACCCACCCACAAGAACATTAAGTAATTCAACAGAATTAGTAACCTCTTGACGGTAAAATTAGAGAAACAGAAGCAAAATAACTTCATTCTAAAATACAGTGGCGGAACAGAGTACTGTAGTTCTACTTAAAATGTAGGACAGCTGCAGTACATCTGTCTGCTTTCATAAGCAGCAAAACAGCCATAGACTTAAGAAACAAATCCCCCAAATGTAAAGACCCAAACCCAAACATTACCTAACTAGAAACAGATGAATATTTGCCAAGCGATGTACTTTAAGCAGCGGATTTGTTTGCACTGACAAGGATTTAGATGATCATTACTTTTCCACTTTTTTGTTTTCTTTGAATACAGTTACAGAGACTAATATTTTACAAGATACTATCTGCTTTAATGTGAAACAGAGCCAGGCCAGATGGCTGATCCAAAGGATTGCTGGCTAGGAGAATTGCAGGAACTTCTCCATTTTTTGGTAGCAAATGTAGTTTGGGGAAGCTATTAAAAAAAAACCCATAGACCACTACATTCAGAAATAACAAAGCAGTATCCAAGTTTTATCTTGAATCCCAAATGGTCAAAAAGTAGAACCAAGAACAAGCAACCAACAGAAGAATTTTTCATGTGAAAATCACAGCTTTGACTTCTCCTCTCTGTTTTTTCACTCACCTCTAACCAGATTTGATCACCTGGTAGCAATAGAGCGTGCTGGGATGGCTGCTGATGGCAATTATTACAATGCCAGGAAAGTAAACATTAAACATCTCGTGGATCCCATAGATGAACTATTTTTAGCTGCACAAACCATTCCAGGAATCACAACAACAGGTAAGCGTGAGTTTGTGTGATATTCTCAGAAGCAAGAGAAGCACAAAGCAGGAGCTCTTACTGGTAATGAAGGGGAGCAGGAGGTAGGTACTGAGTGGCTGCTTTCAGGCTACAGCTGTTTGTTGTGATTGGATTTGAAGACAGTTGCTGGAGAAAAATTACAGGTTTCTGTTGAAGGATTCTCACAGCCAAAGGAAAAAAAAAAAAAAGAGAGAGAAAGAGTTTATTTCAAATTTATGTAAGGACAAAAAAGCAAAAAAGCAAGCCCAGATGTATTACCTATACATAGGTCTATGTGCATACACTCTAAGTGGAGTTTTTGATAGTGACTTTATTCTGTATTTTTGTGTTGAAGGCAACATAGAACATAAATGGTCATTGGATGGTAACATTACTTATTAAAGGATTGGTTTTATGACTGTTACACCTAAGTTAAAACAGCAGTCTGGATAGAATCTTTGTTTATATTGTCTTTAGCAGTACATACCTTTAAGCAGGGATTACATAGTTGCATCTATTAAAATACTGCCTTCTCCAACAAAATGTGTGTGTGCAGTAAGAATCGTTAAACAAACGCCTTGTTCTTCCCACCAAAACAACATTGGCCTTTACTAATACCTCTAAGGAGAATGCTTTTGTCACCATGCTGCTCCTCTCTTCAGGCAATAAACTTTTTTTTCTTGAAAACTTATTTATATCTGGTTTTGAAAAAATATGCCATAGATCATTGTACAACATCCTTGTACAATCAAATGCTTTCTGCTACCATGTGTGGCCCAAATGAGAGTTTTGGAGATGTATAATCTCTGTAACTATTAAAATTAAATTAGAGATAAGTACCCATGCCAGACTGATTTCTGTCACATCAGAACATGTCTGCTGTTTTAGGTTTTTTTCTTCTTATAGTGCTGTGGACTCACTCCTAAATATTGCCAAAAGCATGGGAACTTTGCCTTCTCAGTTTCGTTGTTTTTCAAATGTTTCCACAGAATTTAGAGAGCTTCTGCAGAGATAATGCATAGTCTGATTTCACTGTATTGGTATCATTTAAAAGCTGTGTAGCAGAGGACTTCACTGATTTTTTTTTTCTTATTGTAAAATTTGCAATACTTTGTATTTAGATTTAATTAGTTTTGGGGTTTTTTTCCCTATTCATAAGATGTATCTTCCAACATTCAAAAGGAAGCACTCTAGATGGCACTGTCTTGGCAATCTCAACAGAGGACAAAGATTGACTGAATAAGTATAGGAAAAGCTCTGTTTTGTAAAGATGTCTAGCAAAATGCCTCAGAGCTTTATCTGCTGCCGTTAGTTTCAACTCCTGTCCCTGATTTTAGGTTGTTGATACAAGAATTTGGTCTCTCCAGCTACTTACATAACATCCCAACCTGACTCCTTTAGTAAAAATACCATAATCTCTTCAAATATCTCCCAGAGCAGCTCAAAGTATATTATTCATTTGCTGGAGTTTGGAATGTTCTGCCAGCTGAGAATTTGAATCTGTTCAGCAGAATGTAGTTTGTTTCAAACGTTCTCTGGATATGCAAATATACTATGAAATGTCATTAATAAAAAATACCACAGGCTTGTGAAAAAGAAGAAAAGCCGTTATTCAGATTCACTATGCCTCAGTGCTGTGAACTTTCTCTAAAGAGATTTCTGCATAGAAAATGGTTTAACAAGTCAGAGGCTTCAAAGGACAGTGAAGGGATCTGCTCTGATCTCCCATGGCATTTGTGTACGTGGATATTCTGCTCTGGAGAACTGAGTACAGGAAAACAATGTAATTATTTCTTACATTATCTCTTACCTAGTTAACATTTCTTGTCTTGCTTATCACACTAATTTTTTGTGTCTGTTATTTTAATTGGGTATCAATTTCTTGGGTTGGATGTTGGGTTTTTCAATGTGTTTCTGCGAAGTGTAGTTTAACTTGGCCACTGCGGCCTTTGTGTTTTGTCTCCCATTACTGCAGCAATGTATTGCTACTGATGAGGATAAATTTTTTTCTGGTGGGGCTGTCTTCAACTTTCTTTATGGTCAGTAGGAATTTGGAGGCATATGACTAGTTCCAAAATAAATGCAAATATTGTACAGAATTAGGGTGGAGTACTTGGATAACCTTATAGGCTAGAAAACCAGAAAGATCAAGTTTTCAGCCTACAGAAGTTCTTTATATAGTGTGCTCTGTGGCAAGAAGCACTGTGTCAGTAGGTGGAGAGGGGAAATGTTAGAACATTTGTTACATGCTGATTAATTGCTGTCAAGTGTTGCATTTAAAACAAGGTCTGTGTTTTTTAAAAAATCTGATCTGGTAGTTTGACCACAGACAAAAGCATGTGCAATGCCTACAATTGTATGAGTACTGACATCCTAAAAACTCAGGGAGTGAGGAGCTTTGAGGAATTCACAGAGTAAGAAGACATGAAAGGCTGAGTTTGGAAGGGACTCATTTTCCACATAAGACTGAAATAAAAGATTAAGAGATGTTACTGGAACCACATATTATTTTTTTCAGCTGTCATACAATTGACATAGCTATATGCTATTTATGTAGGAGCTAATTAAAAGCTTTCCAAAGTACTGCATGAAAAAATGGGGTCGCACATTTTCCTTTTATACAAAAGATTTTTAGCACAGAAGACTGATGTCTCCTGCATAGTTCATGAATGTAGTTTCAGAAAACAATGTAGTCAGTGGGAACTTGCATGGAAGATCCAGCAAAACTATTTTTCCTTTGCCTGGAAAGGAATTGGGCCTTTAGAAGACGATTCATCTTGCCTATTTTCAGACATCTATATTTGAGATGTCTGCCTTGGGGTGAGATGAACTGAATGTGTGAAGGGAGTGTTTCTTTCTTTAAAAGCAGTGTGGCTGACTGGCTCATGTGTGGATGGCTGTGTTTGCACAGGTGAATTTCACTCTGGAGATCTACAGTAAAATACAGTTCTCTGGCAATGTGTGGAGGAAGAAGAAAACAGATGGGACAGGAGACTTCAGTGGGGTGTTCTTTTCCTCACAGTTTGACAAAATTGGGATCCATCCACAGCAATAGATCTACTAATTGTGCAGCCATCCTGGTGACAGGACTCCTGCAAAGACAGGAAAAGCAAAGCAGGACTGATAGAAAAAGCCATGAGCCTTTATTTCAGTTAAAGAAAGTGTTGGTTATCTTCATGGACAAGAATTCATCTTAGCCTTTTTAAAGAATATTAAGAACAAAAATTTTAATTTTGAGTCTAAGAAAAATCAGAACATTGTGTGTGATTCTTACAAAGCAGTAGAACTTCCATATTTATATATGAGGATAGAAGTAAGAGGATTATATCAATACCTGTTTGAAAAGTACTACAAATAAAGAGATTTTTGAAAGCACCATTAACTCCCAATGGTGAAATAAATGTGAGCAGATTATTAAAGAAGGTAAAAAAGAGTAGCTGTTCCATGGCAAATCCTTTTATATAAGCTATGTGTCACTCCGTTGTGCCCCATTTGACTGGACAGACTTAAGGAATCAAATAAAAAATTGCTGCTGAGAAATAACTTTCCATTTCACTTAAAGAAGAAATTTGCTACAGACACATGAGATATTTATGCAGTTACTAAAAGTGTTAAATTTACCAGTTTTCAGGGCTTGAAGTGTAAATTATAAATATTGTAATTTCTCTTCTGTAACACATGCTATGTGCTAGAGCACAGTCACATTTCAAATTCAAATCTGATACATCACAGTGAGAACTTGGAGCTCTTCACTGTTGTGTTTCACAGACATGGTCTAGGATTTTTCTGTAAAATCTTCAAATTGGAGAAGTGCCATTCAGACTAACAGNGTTAGGCCTGCTTCTGCCTAAATCCTTACGTATATTTTTTGCTTGTCTTTCTGCAATAATTGTTGTGTCTATCCTGTTTTTTTTTTAGTTAAAGTTTGTAACAAGCCAAAGTTTTCTATGCTTGCCATATCATAGAATTTTTGGCTGATTTCTCAGGTTGATTTGGGTTTAATTTTCTATCTTCTTTCTTTATTTGTGCTGATGTACTTGTGAGAACACATTGTGTAGAACACTCATGTAAGGCCTTCCATAAGTAAAGTTTACTGTCTTGATTCAGTCTGCAGTTCACAACCACTTGATAATTTTGATTTCTTTTGCATACACGCAATGTACAGTGTACATTGCATGTATAAACTTAGAGGCTGGCATGTAATAGATGATGCTTTCAGCTATTTCATTCACAGTCTTCTGTTTTTAGGTGCTGTGGGTGAAAAAGGATGAACCATCTCATATGGAGCTATGAACTATCACAGCAACTGTGGGGAAGAAACTGGATGTTTTCTAAAGGGATTGTCAGTTACATGCTGTGTTCATACTCATTTTGTCTTTTTTCCTTTTATAAAGGTGTTGGAGATGGAGGAAATGAATTAGGAATGGGCAAAGTAAAAGAAGCTGTAAAGAAGCACATAAAAAATGGAGATGTTATAGCTTGTGATGTCGAAGCTGATTTTACTGTTGTAGCTGGGAAGGGATTTTTAGTAGGGTGTGAGAGTAAATGATGTTTGAGAATAGAACTGACAAGGAAACATTTGTCTTTACGAGTAATTTTTGTTGGCCCTTTCCAAGTCATCCTCAGCAAACTGATCCAGCTCTGTATTATGTACATTTTCTGAAGAGTTTAGCGCCTGTTGCTTCAGAAGAACTGACTGAAAATTGAGAATGTTCCATGAACAAACTGCACTTAATTGGAAATAGTTGGGCAAATCCTGAGTATTCTTGAAAAATCACACATTATATAAAATCATAGAACCATAGAATCCTAGAATGGTTTCAGTTGGAAGGGACCTTAAAGATCATCTAGTTCCTACTCCCCCTGACATGGCCAGGAGACCTTTCACTAGACCAGGTTACTCAATAAGAAATATTAATAAGGAAAACTGCAGAAGTGATCTGTGTGGGAATTGAAATGTCTGTGCACATACAAATTTTCGGTGTAACTGATAAACTTCTGTTTAGAATGTGCACCTATCAGGCATAAATTACTCATATCGCCCCTCAAAAAGAAATAAGTTCTTTCAATAATCACTCAAGGACAAGTGTATGTTCTTGATGTTCAACAAAAGTTGAATGTTATAGTTAAAATTCTCTTTTACACCAGCATGAAATAAAATTCACAGTGAGAGAGAGATGTTCAGCAAGGACCAGCTTGTGAACTGGATGGTCCATGTTGTCCTTGGGCTCAAGTTTCTGGGTTGCTAACGCAGATATCTCTGACACGCTCTGGACAGTAAGCAGCCAGTTTGTGCCGTTTGGTTTCACAGTGCTGCTCTTTGCCTGCAGGGGTCTCTAACTGGGGGGGCTACGCCATTGCCTGTGCTCTGCACGTGCTGCGCTGCTGTGAGATCCACGACCGCTACCTGCGCAGAGCTCTGGGCTTTCCACCCAGACAGAGGCTCTGGCTGCCGGCGCTCCCGTCCGTCACCAAGGTAATTCCTGTGCGCAGGGGCTTGGGGCTGCTCGTGGCAGGGAGATGGAACTGGCCACCAGTGCTGCATCCTGCCTGGTCCGGTTCAATACCTCACCTTCACAAGGTCTTTGGGGACTTCTGGGGATTCCTTGTGAAGGAGCAGCCACGCTGTCCTTAGACTGTTTCCACAAAGGATTCGAGACAGGTTGCAAATGAAAATCCTCCAAAATGAATGTATTCATGTCTTGTAGCTTCAAGGAGAAGACAGTGCTACAATTTTATGGGCAATGCAAGAAATCCTTGTATTGAGATACAGTGATTAAAATTCCGCTTGCTTCCTTGGCATCATTCATGATTTTATAAGCCTATATTGTTTGATGTCTGCTTCCAAAATCAAAAGTCACAGTTCTTATGCAGTAGCCACTCCCTACTTCTGATTTTCCATCTTTTCTAGTTTGCTGGAACCTTTCTACAATTAATTTTTAATGTTTCTAAATTAAAGTTAGAGGAAAACTTGTACATGAATATTTTTAAATGTGTTTTGACTAATGCAGCTCTGTACAGTGTGATATTCTGAGAATGCAAAGGTTTCAGACTGAGAAGAAGTAAAATAAGAGAGGGGTGAGAAATGACTGTGATCTGTGCTCATCCTGCTAAGCACGTGCCTCTATTTTTAACTTGGCAGTGGTTAAAAAAAACCATATCTGTCTATACACACACACACACAGACACTCTTAATGATTAAATAAGGTTTGTTCCTTTGCAATAAATTAGAAACTTCAAAATTCAACTTTATTAGCAGAGTACCTCTACAGAGATGTGGATAAACCCATTAAGTGTGTGACCTACAAGAATGCTAAGCAAAATGCAATCCGTCTGCCATATCTACTGCCCAAAACAAAGAAGTATTTCTCCTGAGATGACAGGACATTCTGCATGAAATTCCAACAAAGCACCTTTTAAGTATTTCAGAGTACATCTCACTCATTTTTTTCTTTAATTCTTGCTATCTTAGTTTTTCATCTAAAGGTCATAAACTGAAACTGATCCCAACACTTGGCATAGCCATATAGCTTAACAAAGCTTATATGGCCCTTTTCAGCACAGTCTTTTTGTAAAATAGATTAATTACTTTTCAGTTTCCAATGCTTTTTCCAGTTGCATCTACTGATTTTTGACCTTTAAATTAATGCATCCTAAAATGACTATGATCAAAATTCCTGGTAATGAGATACTGTAATTAAATGTTATGTTGTGTACAGGAAAACCTTGTTTTTGTTTTACTAAGCAATACAGCTGGGAATATTAATGAACCAATAATGGGCTACTGAAAGTGCAATACTAAAATCTATTGAGATAAAATTAATGGAATCAGTTTTGTGGAGGAGAGAAAATGACAAAATGTCTGAGAAGAAAATATGATATCTTTAATTATAAATCACACAACAATGAACAGTGCAGAAGATTGAATACATTAGTATTCACATACTCCATTAGTATAAAAAAATCAGACCATTTATGTTTATATGGCTACTTTCTGCAAAATTCAGCTTCATTTAATGCTATGATAATTACCCTAGTGAGATAAAGGGCAACACCTCACAGATCCATCTCCATGTTTATGTTTGTGATTGTAATTGGAAAGAGGACATTTGAAGGAGTCCCTTAGCACCAGACAGCTTTCTTACAATGTGCTTTATTTTTCTTCAAAAAATGGCACTTTCATGAATGCTGTAGGTCATAATCACTAAGTGAAGACTTCCCCTGAAACACAAACATTATTTCCCTGCAGGCTGGTGTGGGACCAGTGTCAGGATTGCACTGCCAAACCCCAGAACTGCAGAGCTCTCCCTTCCCACTGAGCAGCAAACTAAGATTGTTCTGAGTTCACGGATGAGCCTTTACACACATCTTAGTGAGAGATGCTGCAAAGCATTTGTTCTGTGGTGACAGCTGCAGGAACAGAAAACAAATGGACCTAAACAATCTTTGCTTACCTTTACCTTTGCTTACCTAATGATTTGATTATGGTACTGGCTTGGTTTTTCAGATGTTCATAGTACTTTTACACCAAAGTGGCTGTAATGAAATTAATTCATTCACACATATCCAAATGTAGCTAATGCTAAACACCCTACAGTCAGCTCTGCATTTCATTGCATCTCACAAACAGGTTAATATATTAAGCATTTGTTCTTTTACTGAACTCTTTATTAATGGCAACATATTAACTGTATAGTATTTTTTTTAATTATGATCCATAAGAATATGAATTATAAATATATAAAAGTGTGAAATATTTTAGTGTGTTTTATTAGCTTCATCATTCATAAGGAAGTTTTCCCCTTGAATAAAGCACAAACTAATGAGATATTTTTTTCTAATAATTCAATTATTTTTTTGCTACCCCACTCCCAACATAATTATTTATTAAAGAGAGAACTGTGGTCAAATTGCATCACTGTACAGCTAAGAAAGCGTGCTATGCATTGTATTTGCTTATCACAAATGGAAACAGTAGCATTTGATGACAGGCTATGGTTTATCAGGCATAGTTATGTAGTATTAAGCAAGCAAACTTTTTTACCTCATATAAGCAGATCAGAGAGCTCTAATCTGTAAATATGTAGCACAAACTATTCATATTAGAGATTATATTTTCTGTATCCAATTTAGGTGTCTCTTTTGTGACAGGAGAGATCTCCTTTGCCCTTTCGCATTTAAAGACACTCAGTGCTAAGAGAAACCTCTGTCATACAGAAAGATCAGTTGTACATATATTTGCATTTATGTATATGATGATTCATATGATATAAACTGATATGTATTTATAATTTTATAAATTATGAAGTAGCAAATTTTATGCTACTAATGTATCCGGATAATTTCCTTAAATAGCTGTGTCACTGCTGACACCATGTAACTATGCATATTTTTCCTTTAGTAGAAAACCAGAGCCTCATTTAATTTTGTTGCAGCTAAGAATTAGGATGTTTTAACAGGAAATAAAAGACAGATCTTTAGAAAGTGCATTCAGAGAGCAGGTTACAAAATTAAACTAAATTGATCATGCAGGGCATGCTTTGTATCATTCAGAAATTATTATATTTTGGCCACGGACTGTATTAGGTAAAATACAACCATATTGTGTCTCAATTCAGATCTACAGCTACTGTATTCTTTGTGGTTTAAAGTGTTTCTAGAAAAAGTCCTAAGATTTGATCAAAGAAAATTAGATATGTTAATGTTATAAATTTTTTCATCATTCATTTGTGTCCAGGAGATAAAGAACTTTGCTAGAGGTTATTGTGTGGTAATGTCAAACAAGAAGTGTTAAAACCTAGAGAACTCCTTGTCAAGGACACTGGTAGGGTTGTTGCAGTAGCAATTTCCATGGAAATGGAAATGGCACAGTAGACAAAGAGTAGAAAGGACTTTCCTGGTAAAGAAAGGGAGGAAGAGATAGGTGAGTGTTTCAAGGTCTTATATAACCTACCACAGGGCTGGCACAGAGGAAGCTAAAAAGTGACTAGGCTTTTAGTTTTCTTAGATTTTTTTTAAACAGAATTCAAGGAATAAATTCTCACTAAAGTAAATGCTAAAAAATAGGAAGTTTTACCGTGTAAATATCATGACAAATGAAAAGCAGAGCAGTTTATGCCAGACATACATCCACTTGAAACCAGATCTTGAAATTTCACTGTTCCCTGTGGTTTTTTTCAGAGCTCATTTTATCCCATCTTTTCATCTCACGATTCTAACTGGCCTGTAGCTCACAAAAAAGGATTTTGTTCTCTCTGGGTACTTTTACAGCTCAACTTGGAACATGCTTTGTTTCTGCTTATATTAGTTAAGCAAGAAAATAACTGTAGTTCTAAACAAAGCATATGCTAGTTCAGAGCACACCAAGGAAGCACAATTTCTGAGGTTGTTTTCTCCCCACTTCTTTCCTAAGCAACCAGAATTCTCATAAAATCAATAATGAAAAGAGAAGAGAGGGCCAAAGGCAGAGAGAGATCAGAGAAGCTGCAGGAAAGGAAAGCGAGTGTTCAGCCCATCCAGGTGCTCTCTGTAACCTTTTTTCCTGCTGCATCCTCTTTCCCTTCTGCTCTTTTTCTATTAAAATGCAGCTGCAGACAGCTGCCTTGCTGGGGAAACCACAGATGGATTTTTGAGATACTTTGGGTGGAGGTTCCTCTGATTCTGATTTGTGCAATATAGGAACTTGAAACCAGGCAAAAAATGATGTTTCTGAATCAACACTAATGTTCTGTTTAAGGCAGTGTGGAGAAAAATAATATTCAGTGATTAAATAGCAGTCAAGATTATAAACCATCTGACACTCCCTGAGCTCCAGATGCTAAACTTATTCTTTGGGTCAAGATAGTACTTGCAAAGTTGATGGCAAAGTAAATATGGAGGATATGGTCAGTCTCTCCCAGAATTAACATAAAGATCTTGATGACTGCTCTTGTCTGATTCAGAATTTTAATTATACTCTGTTCCTCTCTTTTTCAAGGAAGAAAAGCTTCTGAAAACACTTGTGCAGCTCGGGGTCCGCAGTGGCAAAACTGCCAGTCTAGAGATGGAAGTGGATGGGCTGCCCTTCTACAACACCCATTCGCTTATGATTGAAAAGCTGCTGCAGGAAGTACAGCAGTGACTGCCCTGAATGATTTCTGCATCAAGAGTTGCTCCCATGTAATTGTCTTATTCTTGAGGGTCTCACAAGGTGTAAAAGATCAGAAAAAGATGACTTTTCATCTCTGGTGTCTTGACCACACACAGCCTTTCATGGTTATCCTTACAACATCTCTGTGAAACAAGAACAGGATATCATCCACTTGGTCTAACTTTCTTTTCTGTAATTTTTAATGGAAAATTAATATTAAATGATATTACATAATAAGAGGTGATCTGGTTTTTACAAAGAAAGCATGAAATTACAATGAGATATTATTGCACTGCTGTTCTTATTTTACTAACCTCATAACTGCAACAGGAAGTAACTCCCATAGCAACTTGGATTTAAAAATACTTGTGGTGAGGAAAAGAGCTACAGTAGAGAGGGAAGATTCAAAACAAAACTGCAGTGTTACAGTAGTGAGAGCTCCATTGCACACTTCCTGTAGCCCCTCTAACACTGTGTTCATATGGTGGGGGATAGTTTGTGAAGTGTGAGGAGATAAGGAGAAAATTTCAACTGAGCTAATGAAAATAAAGGCAGCATTGCAGATCTTCTGTGTAAAGGGTCAGCTGTGCCAGTAACCCCTGTCATATTAGTAGTTTGCCGCTTATATATTTTGCCACTTTATGGGTAATAAAGAAAAGTTGTAGACATTCCAGTGTATTCTGTTGTTATTAAGAAATTAATTGAATACAAAAATAATGATTAAAATTAATCATTGGAAATTAAAGTATGTTTAGAAATGAATAAACATTTGCATTCAGTATGAAATAACATTATGTAAATAAACTTCTACATGAATTCCTGTTGTAGAAATTCAGCTTCTGACAAGACCAAGTGAAGTAACATTTAATTCTATCCCATAGGATTACTAACACTGAAGTAGTACACGACAAATGGTTGTGAACTGTGCCCAGCTTTTGTCATTTAAAGCTGTTGTTTTACCTTAACTCCAGGTGAGTGTCAGGACTGAAGTTCTGCCAGCTGTCAGCCCTCGCAGAGAGGAGAGGGTACATCTGACACCACCTCTAGAGCACTGGTGCTTTACCTGTCATAAAATGGAAGTTGCTTTTAGTTGGACTTCCAGCAGCAAGCAACACTTTATATCTCTTTTCCTTCCAGGCAGGTGAGTTTCATTTTCCTTCTTTGATGCGAGACAAACAACTTTTTCAGAATGAGAAAAATAATTTCATACCACAAACACCAGCATATTTTGAACATTTATCTCCTGAAGTCCCTGAGGATACAGAGCCTTTAAAGACATACAATAGTTAAACACATGACAGAAAGAAATCTTAATGCCAGTCTTCTGCTATATGTTCAGGTTCACCAAAGATCCCCATGTTTATTTTCTAGATCAGTCTTTTTTTAGGATTCGTTTTATCTAAAACCTTCTCAAAGGATGTTTTAGAAAAATATCTTGGAAGTTTTACAATTAGAAAGTATCTACTTTAGAAGTCCCCAAACTCTCCAAACTGTAAATATTAAGTAAAATTTTTCATATGAATGCTTGAACTTTTTGCCAAAGCCAGTAACCCCGCAGGATGGCATATGTTCAATGCTGCACTGAACTCACAGAATGAAATTGGCATCATTTTAAAAGAAGCAGCTGATTTTATTCACTCTGTGCTACTGGCATATTACACTAACAGGTGCAATGTGTATTTCCACGCACTAACTTTTGTCCAAAAAATTTCATTTAGTAAGCTTTTGCTCTTTTCCCCCCCAAAATACAAGTCTTAACAGTCTTATCAGATTTCATTAAGAAATACAAAATTTAATAATTTATTTCTCTTTTTCTCTAGTGCATGCTGTTAAAATGCCTTCTTGTGTGCAGTCCCAAGCACGGCATTTACTTCAATAGCATGTGTAGCATGTCTCTAGCAACCTTAGCAGGACCCTTGAGTGAATGTGTTTTGACTGAGATGGAAGGAAAAGCTCTGAGTGGGAGTTACCTTCCTGCTATATTGGTTACAGTTCTGCAGCTTAAGCCAAACAGTTACAGTATAGAAAGGATTAATAAAATATTGGCCTCAAGAAAAAAAAGGGGAAAAGAAGAAAAAAGTCCTTCCTTTCTGTTGTGGGTTAGCAGGTTAAGTGCTGGGAACTGAATGCTGTGCTGTGTTACACAAGTTTCCATCTGATTTTAAACTGCAGCAGCTGACCAAAGCTGACCACATCAAAGTACCAACTCAAATGAGCCTTAATCCCTCAGATGACAATTCCATGTAGTACAGCATGCTCTGCATTCCAGTTGTCTAATTTAAACAGCACCGGGATCTGTAAAAAAGCAATGCATAAACACAACAACAAATATTTAATCCTAGAACAAGCCACATGTGTCTTGCAGCCTGACAGGTTGTGGAGGTCCAAGGAGTTGGTGCCTAACAATGTACAAGCTCAGCACTACAGCAGTCAGGAAGGAGTCTCTGCCTTAATGATGCCCTTGGAATACGCAGCAGATGAGATGAAAGATTAGGAGAAAATAAAGCTAAACAGTGCTAATAGTCAGGAGAAAAAAATGCAGATGTAAGGTAATTAATCCAACTGAGTGGTCGAAGTATAAAGAAATGTAAAATAATTAAACAAACCAAATGTTAACCTAAGCAAACCTAATCCCCTCTTGGGACTGGAGACATGAACTCTTTCTGCAAGAGGAGGGAGGAGAGGATCTGTAGTCTCACAAATAGAAACTGTGGGCCAAAGCTAAAAGATGGTTATTTCAAACATAGTGAAAACACAGTGTGGAAAAAATATAAAAAGAAAATTATGAGAACATTCTTTATTAAACACATCCACTAATTATATCCAATATTGCACTCTCTAGGTGTTTTCCAGAAAACTGTTAGAATATATTCCTTTTGGAATCTGATGACAAGCAAGGCTGTATTACAACAGCATATTCAGGTAGCAAGAGTAGACCATCTGTCTAGATGACATTTTGACTAAAAAGCAAACCGGAGAAACAAAACTGATTATACTGCTGGAAGTTATCAGCTCCAGGTTGCAGAGAGAGAAGTGTTTCAAGGAAGGTCTGGAACCAGAGAACTGAAAGGACAAGGCAATATTCATGGTGTAACACCTATAGGTATAAGAAGGTGTGATGAGCAGATCACAAAGAGGAATCACACAGGATTCAACAATGCAACAAAAAACCCCAAAAAAACCTAGAGAGGAGGTGGTGGTAGAAACAATACTGTGAAGCACAACTCCCACATCTTTAAAAGCCATTATTCTCACTTACTGCTATATTTTGTTTCTGTCTAAACCAGGACACAGATCATTCATATATCATATTTCTGATACTGTATTTACTGAACAATGACCAAACCGTAAACTATATTATCTGTGGGCAAAAACAGAGTTTAAACAGAATTCATTCAACAGTTTCCCTGACAAATGCATTATTTAGTTGCCTGCATGGTCTGTGCTGCAGAAGATACACAAATTGCAAAGGACACAATCAAAACCATAGCAAGGTGTAGTAGAATTTAGACATAAATAAATATTCTAGAACACGGTGACTCAGAGAAGCACATGGGATCAAAGCGCCTCACGTACTACCCACCTCTTGCTCTCTTCTGAGTCAACAAACCAAGTTATTGACAGCCACTGGAGCCCAGAGTCTCATACTTCTGGAAGTCTCTGGGAGCTTTACGATGAGGTTTAACAGTCTGAGATTCAACAGTCAAATAACAACCTGAAGGTCTCAGCAGGTGCTGAACTCCTTGTGCATGTTCTCCCATAATGTCTTGCACTATTGGACTCATTGTTTTAGAAATCTGGTTCTGATGTGGTCTCTGCAGGCTTTGAAACTGACAGAAGGAGAAGTTATTTCAGAGAGTTACAGAGATGATGCAGAAGTGTTTTGTTGGGCTCTTTCTTTTTAAAAGTATATATGGGGACATTTCATTTTTTCTGTCTCATACCTTTTCAACGATGATGACAGCTTGTAGAGAATTACTTTCTCTAGATAACTGAAAAGCAGCTAAAGATGAGTTCACCAGAACTACACACCATGAGTACTGGCTTATTCCAGTCAATGCAGTCATCAAGACAAACAGGTTTTAAGTGGTAGCACAACAACAGATATGTGATTATAACTGAACTGACTTAGCACATACTTTCCTCACTATTGCCAGGGTCCAAGCACCTCCAGTAACAGCTTCACTGTACAGCATTGCTCATAAGCCTTTGGGAGGTCACACTGTTGTAATACATGAATAATTCAGACAGATGCACAAACATGGCCATAGCTGCAGATGTAGCATTAAGGTCCTTTTGATTAATGCTATAGGCTGTCTACATGAGTTGTGAAGCAGTCCTTCGTTCCAGCACCATCAAGTGGTATTTGTAATAACCCTGGTTGTTCTTCATGCTGTGTTCTGTTGGGAGTTTCAGTAGGGTTCAGTGGATAGGATTCCTTCGTCTCAGTACTCAGATGACCTAAACATGTTAGACAAGAATCTCTCATCTTGACAAAGTTCTGGTAAGTGCTTTCACTGGAAAAACAGTACAATACTGGATCAGCAACACAGTTAAAAGTAGTTAACAGGAGAGAAATATGGTAAACATTAAATATTTTCTCAGCAAATGAGCAATTGTTCTCCAACAAGCTACGAACTACAAGTAGGATGTGATATGGTCCAAAGCAGACTAAAAATATGAAAACAGTGCTTGAAACCAGCCTTTTGATTTGGATTTTCTTCTTCTTTTGAGTGCCGGGACTCTTGTGGACAACTCGTAAAATTCCACAGTAGGAGAAGGCCAGCAGAAAGAAGGGAAAAAGGAAGCCAGCAGAGAAGCGGTAGTAATTGACATTGTGCTCCCATTTCTTGATGGGGTAGTGCTCAAAGCACACCAGGTGGCTCTCAGCATCCATACTGATCTCCCCGTGTGTAAAGACAAAGCAGCACGTCACAATTTCTTTGGCCCAGATAATGATGCTCACGATGGCAGCAGCCTTCATGGTCCGGAAGCGCTGAAACCGGAAGGGGTGCACGACGGCCAGATAGCGGTCGATGGAGATGCAGCACAGGAAGCCCACGCTGATGTAGATATTCTCATACAGGATGATGCCACAAACTTTGCACAGCAGCTCATCGTAGGTCCAGTTGTCATGCTGTAAAGCATACTGAAGCCAAAAAGGCAAAGAAAATATGTACAGCAGGTCTGCTATAGTCAAATTGCAAAGGTAGATACCTAATTCATTTTTAGCTTTGATCTGTAAATACCCATAGTACAGTGACAGGCAGTTAGCTGGCAAGCCTAATATAAACACAAATATGTACACCACGGGGGATAATGTCTCGTGGATATCATGATTAATGTTGCACTTCTCAGTCGCATTCTCTGTGAAATTCATCATCTTCTACTTCTCCCCGTGCATCACTCATCAGGGTGCTGAATGTAAGACTTAATTACATTTATTTTCATGTAGAGTTTATTTCTTCCTTTAGGCTGAAACAAACCTTTAGGCTGAAGTGACGACTTGCTGCAGGATGTTAATAACCTGAAGATAAAACACAAGGAAATCTTTAGAAGGGATACAATTGTTAAATATATAGTATAGTATACTTTTCAGAAAGCTGCCTTTTCCTAGCCCTGAGTCTTTGATAAAGATAAAACATGTCTGGAAAATCAAGATTCACATAACTCCTAGTACATAACAGAAAAATGCCAGAAAATTATGCAATCCAGAATCACAAATCAAATTACAAATATTTGTTGTTTTAGCTTTGGAGGCATCTAATATGTGAAGAAATATCATCTCTGGTTTAGAGATGGGGCAGAAAAGCAGTAATCAGATTTGTCTATGATGGAAAAGGTGACTCTGGGAAATCAGCAGTCCACACAGACTTCCTTAGAGGATGAAGAGTGCACAAAACTCTTGATTATTAATTTCCATTTCTTAAATTTACCTTTGTATACAAGATACCATGTAATATGCAGTTCAATTCAGCAGGATGAAAAAACAAAGGAATTTTTAACACTCTCTCTTACAGTTACTTGTAGAAACAATCCTGAAAGCAAGCTGTCTTCCTCTGCTGGAAGGACATGGTAAAACTCTGATAGAGTGGATAGCCATGGTCTCACTTCTACAGGACATGCTATTAAACATTCCTTATTTGCCATCAACTCCCAAACCCACACATTTACAACTTATACATTTCTATTTTTCCTTTTCATCTTCACTGAATATGAATGTAATTGTTTTTATCTGAAGAATCTGGTATAATCCAAACACATACCCATAGAAACCATTGCTATGCTATACCATGCTGAATTATACCATAACTATTTAATACACAAAAACCACTGCTGACAATGGGTTAGCACTCAGTTCTACTAGGTCAAGCCTGGACCCAGCCCACAGTGATGAACCCTCGACTAAACAATGAAATACCCCAGTCAGCATTTTATCACCTCCTGATATATTCACCTGGGCACAGATGCTCAGCGCTGGAGAACAGCAGGGCAAACTGTGCCTAGTCTGAAGGGAATGCACGTTTAACCGTGTGGTACAGAACAGCAAGACTGTATTTCTTTCAATCCTCCTCAGAAAATTCAGGGATATACCTTTGTAAGGTTAACAATTTGTGTACTCTTTTCACAGCTTCAGATACTATGGATTCAAAAGAAGCACTATCCAAAGACAAAACTAAGGCTTTGCTGCTTTTTCTGGTTTGCTATGCTAATTTGCATTTTTGTCATCATGTTCTGTCCCATCTAGGAACATAAAATTTCTTCCAAGGCAACCCTTACAAAAACATGATCATACTAGGGTAAAATTTGTGTCAGCTTTAGCATTTGAGGATGTTATGTCAAATAATTTTTTAAATACGTGTTTGGGGTTTTTTAAATGGCAATAGGCTTTACTCCTGTAGAAACTAAAACCAAAATCACTTGCTTTAAGCCAGAAAATAATTGTCTGGCTGAAATAAATGCTCAAACCTGCAAAGGATTTCATTTTTTAGCTTCAACCAGCATAGCTCCACAGAATTCACAGCAAACACATACAAATAAGAATTGTAATGTGGTTTTCATCCCTTTACTTTTACTTTTTCTTTCCAACAGAGAGAGCATCAGCCCTGGTTTTGGTGGAAACATCCATGGGAGTTCAGAAACTCTCAGTCATGAAACAACAGACCAAGATAAATTTGTCTCCCTCAAAACTTCTAACTCCACTGTCCAACACAACTTGTGTGAAAGACTGCTCAAGTCTAGCACTCTTCTGTCCTCCACCTCTCAGTCTCAAGCAGCTCCTTTGGGGTTTAAGTGAGTTCTCCACTGTGGGTGTCACAATAGTTACAACTCATATACCAAGCTCAGCAGGAGAAATGCTGCTGAAGGGACCCAGTCACAGGTACCTGTGGTTCAGTTTGAAGTTTGCTCCAGGAGACTGCCATAACCTTCCCCTGGAATAAACATGACAATATTAGCAGTGCTGACATGTACAGCAGAAATCATTTACTAAAGTTATGTACAAATTTCCCCAAACACTGATACCTAGGGGCCATTAGCTCCCCTGTGACTCTATCTAGTTTCTCTAAGGCTTCATAACCATCACGTCTCTTCCATCTGCAGACAAGGGCAGTGCATAGAATCTTTGCTGAGCCAGGTTTGATAACCTTCCTACCTCAACCCACTTTTAAAATCCAGTGCTCCAGGCCTGAGTTTTTATTTCATAGCATGTCTGTATAAAGATTTGGCAACTTTTACAAGTAAGGGCTTGCCTGCTCAGGATGATTGGCACACCTTAATTATTCTCTAAAACACCTAAAATCTGAGACCTATCATTGTATCTACCAGCACAGTGCCCAGCCAGTGTCCAGCTCCTGTTGATGAGGCCAAATAGTAATTCAAAAGCTGTTGACAGTTTTGAAAATTCAGAACTGTCTTTATATGTCTAGCACTGAGTTTCATTCAGTGTTACCCAATGAGTCATTATGGATCACAGTATGAGGAAAAGCAGATGTACTCTACAGCTGCAGTGTTTTTTGAAAGTGTTTCTTCTCCTCTAAGAACTCTAAATATTTTTAGCAAATTATGTATATGTACAGTGAATATAATTCTCTGTAATAAATAAAATAATTTCTGCTAAGTTTAAAAGTCTTGCCAGAATGCAGAATGTGCAGGAGGTAGCAAAAGTCTTATTGATACAATATTAAGCTAATATAATGTACACTCATGATTACAGCAACATTTCCTGCTCCTGGAGGAAATGCTGGAGCGGGCTGTTTGAAGGGACAGGAAAAGAAGGTTGGCTGTAACAAATCTCTTTGCTTTGTGCTAACAAACCCTCCCCGGTTTCAAAGATGGGGATGAAAAAGAAAAATCCAGCTTCTTGTACAGTATCTGTCTCACACTGCTGTTCTGGTCAGTGGCAACAGTGAGCCAGGAAATCCTTCCCTTGGTTTGGCCTCCTCAGTGTGTGGGCTCTGGGCCGCCTTTGTACCCTTTGACCACTCATGCCTGGCTAAGGACAGGTTCAGCAGCCAAATGGAAATACAGAGGCAGATCAACCTTTCCCCAGCACCAGGTACACTAAATATAGCTCTGCACCAGCCAGGGAGTGAAACTGTAGGATTTTTTCAACAAACCTGGTATTAAAGGACTGCACCGACAGATTTAAACAAATGGGTATGGAAGAGCCCACTCTGTTATTACAAACATATGACACAATACTTTACAAGCTGTCTGAAAAAGTGGAAGATGAAGGAAAAGTGATGCAGGGTATAGAAGAGAAAAGACAAATAGCTCCCCCATTACTTATTGGCCATGTCTGGATAGAGGGAAAAAAATTTAAAAAGTTGCTCTGTGAAAAACGTCTGGGGTACAGACAATCATAAAGCTGAAAGCAGTTATGAAAAGGATAAAGTGCAGCTGTGTGACTTTTTTTTTTTTTAATCATGGTTTATGTAATACCTTCAGTATCACAAGTCTGCAGTCATTTCCAGGCAATATTTCTCTCTGCTATATGCCCACATCTTTTAGACTATACCCTTCTAAGCCTAAGTCTTGGCAATGAATTAGAAGACTCTCTCCATCTACATGAGCTCCAAACAATTCTCTTTTTCCTGGATTAAGAATAAAGCCAAGGATCCCAGAGCTTCAGAAAGCCTCACTTTTTCATGGTTTAAACAAGCCAACTTTATTACTCACTGGAGAGTTCAACAACAGTTCTTTTCTTTCTCAACTCCTTTGTTCCTTAGCTGTTGACAAACACAACTTGCTCCTGCACTGTGAACCATGGGGCAGCTCACATGTTAAGCGCTGCCTGCTGGCAATGGCACAGGGAGCAGCCAGAGCCACTGGCAGCCACAGCCTCTTCACCTGGGACCAAGTAGTAGCACAGAGCCCAGGTGGGTCCTTTCAGTTTCAGTGAACGCTGCTACAATTTTCATTGTAAGAAATCTGTCTGCAATTAGGCCTACATATTTTTTTGACAGTGACAAATGGGACTGCACCCAAGGACTTCCTTGCTGGAATTTGCAACCGTTGTGCACCCAGCTTGTCTCATCCACAAAGCACCCACTTCCATTAAGAGGGAGTGCAGCATGCTTGTGTGCCTGCATGGCCTCTTGCTATTTAACCTGTCCTTGCACCTGTCATATGGTGCAGACAGGCCTGAGTCACTTGGCTGTCATTGCAGGACTTGAACTGTCCTGCATATCTTAGAATCAGAAACCCAGGGTGGTTTCAGTTTAGGATTTGGTTCAGGCAATTTTCTACACAAACACCAACCCTTAAATTCACATGCTAAGCTTCCTCCAATACTTGCAGGTTTGTCAGATTGTTTGATCCTGTTTCACAAACCCTGGAAGCATAAGGTCAGATAAGAAGGCAGGGAAGTGCTGAGCAGCAGAAGAGACTAGGAACTGATCAAACAACATAAAATGGGCAGGAAAGCGCTAATACCCTTAGAGTAAGTTTGAGGGGAAAAAAATAAAAAAGTAGAAGAAAGTAGAAATTTGGGTGCACCACCAAGTATGAAGAAATGGCACAAAGATATTCAGGTTTAATTGGAAGAATTATGATGTAAAAGATGGACCTGTTGGAGCAGGCCCAGAGGAAGGTCACAGAAATGACAAGAGGGCTGGAGCACCTCTCCTATGAGAAAAGGATGAGAAAGATGGAGTAGTTCAGCTGGAGGAGAGAAGGCACTTGGAAGACTTTGTTGCAGCCTTTCAGTGCCTAAAGGGGGCTTACAGGAAACCTGGGGACAGACTATGTAATAGAACTTGTAGCAATGGGACAAAGGGGAATGGTTTTAAACTACAAGAGGGTAAAGTCAGATTATATACAAGGATGAATATTTTTATGATGAGGGTGATAAAACACTAGCCCAGGTTGCCCAGAGAGGTGATGGATGCCCCATACCTGGAAACATTCAGGGTCAGGTTTGACAGGGCTCTGAGCTACCTGTTCTAGTTGAAGATGCCGCTGCTCATTGCAGAAGAGTTGGACTAGACGGCCTTTAAAGGCCCCTTCCAAACCAGACCATTCTGACTTTAGAAGGGTATCAAGTAGAAAGAGCCATTAAAGGCAATGAAAGATATTTCTATTAACATAAGATAAGTAAAGGAAAAGAAAGACAAGTACATATGAAGCAGAAATATATGTATTTATTTTTATAATACATAATTTATATAACATATGTTTATATGGTATGTAAATATTTTTATATTTACATAAAGATAGTTGAAATATTTGCTGTTGTTTTTGATACCAATCTTTAGAACTGGAATTGTTAACTAGTGTCTAACAAAATTATTTTTAACAACAGGATGGGAGCATAGAGGAGAATAGATCAGCTAAGGCTAACAGATATTTTTAAAAACTACGTCCACTCCAGGGGGATTTATTTACAGCAATTTGTGAATTATTGCTGGTAATGTATCAGAAATTAAGATAAATTGGGGTAACACAGACATAACTGTTTGTTTTGTGAAAAAGAAGAGTCAAATTGAGTTTCTGAACTAAGGTAATTTACATCTGTGCACAATCCATTTAGTATTTGTAACTTGAAAGTGGGTTTTTCTAATGTAAACCTCTGAGTACAATAATTATTACTCTGTATATCTGTTTCAGTTGAAGGGAACTGTAAAAGTGTTCTGTAAACTACAAATAACTTTTTGTCATTATCAGATGACTCGTCTTACAAACCTATTGTCAAAGAAGGAAGTCGGCAACATTTTTTTCAGAATCCACATAAACAAAAGACTAATTAGTCATCAATGCCCAATTCTTCCTAACACGGACATGCAATTTTTTACAGTCTTGAGTAAATAATTCCATTTGCTCCATCTTTTGATATTCTGGGAATTCCATGCTCTGTTTCTATACCTTTCCATTTCAGGTTTTTATGACTTTGGACTGCTTTGTTGATGCCTGCACATATAAGGGACAACTTGAGATGAAGGGCAAGGGAGGCAGGTAGGATAATTAGCACAGTTAGTCCAATATCATAGAATCATAGACTGGTTTGGGGTGGAAGGCATCTTAAAAATCATCTCATTCCAACCATGGGCAGGAACACCTTCCCCTAGATCAGGTTTCTCAAAGCCCCATCCAGCTTGGTCTTGAACACTTTTAGGGATGGGGCATCCACAGCTTATCTGGGCAACCTGTTCCAGTGCCTCACCACCCTCACAGTAAAAAATTTCCTGCTAACATCTAATCTAAATCTTTTCATTTGAAGCCATTCCCCCTTGTCCTATCACCACATGCCCTTGTAAAAAGTCTCTCACCATCTTTCTTTTAGGCTCGCTCCAGACACTGCAAGACAGCAATTAGATCACCCTGGAGCCCCCTCTTCTCCAGGCTGGAAAAACCCAATTCTCTCAGCCTTTGCTCACAGGAGAGGTGCCTCATTCAACTGATCATTACAGAGACCCTCCTCTGGACTCACTCCAATAGGTCCATGTTCTTCTCTGCTGAGGACTCCATAGCTGGATGCAGCACACCAGGTGGGGTCTCACCAGAGGGAAGTGGAGGGGTAGAATCCCCTCCCTCACCCTGCCGATAATGCTGCTTTGGATGCTGCCCAGAACATGTTTGGCTCTCTGGGCTGCAAGTGTTCCTGTCCAACCTCTCACCCACCAGCACCCCCAGCTCCTTCCCAGCAGGTCTCCAACCTGTTTATCCCCCAGCCTGTGTTGATACCAGGGATTGCCCCAACCCAGGTACAGCACCTTGCACTTGGTCTTGTTAAACCTCATGAGATTCCCATGCACTCAGTTCTTGAGCTTGTCCAGGTCCCTCTGGATGGCATCCCATCCTTTAGGTATGTCCCTCTTCTCATTGGTGTCATCTACAAATCTGCTGAGGCTGCACTTGATTCCTTCACCTATGTCATTCATGAAAATACTAAATAAAACTGGTCCCAGTATGGATCTCTGAGGGACACCGCTTGTCACTGAGATCCATTGGGACTCTGAGCCATTGACTATGACCCTCTGGATCAGACTGTCCAGCCAATTTCTTATCCATTTAACAGCCATTCATCAAATCCATCTCTTTCCAATTTAGAGNACCCTCTGGATATGACCATACAACCAATTCCTTATCCATTTAACAGCCATTCATCAAATCCATCTCTTTCCAATTTAGAGAGAAGGATGCTGGGGGGGACCAAAGGCTCTACAAAGGCTCTACAGAAGTCCAGATAAATGACATCTGTGACCCTTCCCTTATCCACTGATGCAGTCACTCCATCATAGAAGGCCATGGGCTGATGAGGCAGCCTTTGGTAAAGATCTGCTGGTTGTCCCAAATTACCTCCCTGTCCTTGATGTGCCTTAGCAGAGCATCTAGGAGGATCTGTCCTGTGATCTTCCCCAGGCGTAGAGGTGATGCTAACAGGTGGGTAGTACCCAGGGTCCAACTTTCTATCCTTTTTAAAGATGGGTACAATGTTTCTGTTTTTCCAGTCACCTGGAACTTCTGACTGCCACGACTTCTCAAATATCATGGACAGTAGCTTGGCAAATACCTCTGCCTGTTTCCTCAGACTACTCATTATATCTCACACTTCTTCTTATTCTTTATCTAGGACTAGGGCCTTTTTACCTCATGTGAGGTCTGAACAACTCATTGAGCACAAGAAAGTGCTGAAAAAAAGTACTTTGGAAAATCCCTATTTATGGTTGTAAGTTCATGCAATGTGTAATTTCAGGCAAGCAGTCCAAGTAGTATCAGGGAGGTGAATCACAGCTGAAATTAGTCATGCTATAGCTGCCTCAAAGCTTTTAAAAAATGACCCTAATTTGCCCCCACTTCCTGCTGTTAAAGATCAAGCAAGTGGACAACATGACCCTCCAAGTCTTTACTGCTGAGTTACTGTGACTAGTTCCTACCTACAGGGCACGTATTGAAGCTTCGTGTATGACTTGCTTGAGTACAGAACAGTGGGTGGAGGAAAACACATCACACCACTTCCTGCAGACATCTTAAATCACTTTATTACTCAGAGAAAAAACTCCAAATCTTCCTTTGCCCTGAACTAAAACCTCAGCCAAGTCAATGTCCCTCTCCCCCACAATCCTCCTTGACACAAAAGCCAAAAAACCATCCTGTCTCTATGGAAGAAGCAGCAAGCGAGTAATAATCCGTCATAGACAAGAGAACTGCTTACAATTCCAAATTTTTACACTGATCCTCATTGAACAGGACAATGCAAGAAAAACAAAGATTACGCAGGTCTTGCTTATTAGAAGCCATATAAGCCATACATACAATATTAGTAAGGAACAATGACTAGAACAACTGTGTTGTAACCTAGGATTGAGAAATAGGAACTTCACCCTTCTGAGTTAAATTTGAGTTGTGATTCATTTTACCATCTACAGCCTTGGGGAAAATCATCCCTCTGACTAATTTTCCTAAATTCTGTACTATTGCCTCTTTTGATGCTGCAGCCTGCTCTGACAGTGCTACATCAGGCAATGCCAGATATCTTGCATTGAAGTCAGTGACTTCAGGTTTAGTTCATATCTGTATTGCATTTCAATGACTTTCGCCTTTCTTGGATTGCCAGTGTGTCCCTGTGGCCCCAGGACTGTTTCACAGAGTGGCTACCCACAGGGAGCCATGGGAGTCACCCACAGATTTCTCTGCTGCCGGAGCTTGGGCCATCCACTTACATACCGTGGGCCATAACACACTGCCAGCACCCTGTCTTGGGCAGTGCACCCCGTTCTGGTCAGCACACCCTGTCCTGGCCAGTGCACCCCATCCTGGATAGCACACACCAAGACTAAGCAAAGCACTGGCTGTCAGCCTCTACCTTCAGCCAGATGCTCATGGCCCTGGAGCCAATAAGTGCATTGAGAACAACTTGCGCTCTGTACTCACATGCTCACGCAGAAAGGGAACAGAATGCCAGCAACACGCAAGGCAGTCCCTTCTGTCAAGCTTCTCCAACTTCACTCAAGGGAAAACTTGTTCAAAAACTGACAAGTTAGAGAACGAAGCAGGGACCAAATTATCTTTCTGCTTGCATCTTTTGTAATGTCACTTTGAACCCAAGAATCAGCACATGACACCCTCCAAACACAACTATCTCATTAACTAGAAGTCATTTGGAAAGCAACCAAACACCCATCTATACAATTTTTTTCTCCTCATTTACAGAAAATTCAATGGACAGCACTTATTGCACAGTGCTGCTGACAAGCTTGGGACATCCATAATCAGTGCTTGACTAATAGCACTTGACAACCGGCAAAGGCTGTCTGATAGAAAAATTTTGCTTGCTAGGTCTAACTGAAATGTGGTTGAAACTCTGGCATGTCTAAAGAGATTGAGCACACCTCCTGTTTAAGGAGAATGCTAGCATTTTCATTATTTCATGCACGAGCAAACAGTGATACATTCAATAAAGTAATCTCTTTTTAAAATGCCATTTTCTGCATATATGATTCAGCATATGATTCATTTTGTACTGCAAGTTTTAAGGCATGGCAAAGTGAAAAGCTGCTTACAAAATTTGACGATTTTTCCTTTCTACTCCTCATTTTTCTTTGACTTAATTATTTTTCCTCTGTTTGGATTTATCTTAATCAAAGAGAATAAATTCATCATGGGATAGCAGCCTGTTCAACTGAAGCACCTAACACTGTGTGCGCTGTTGCCATCTGAAAAACTAAAATAATTCTTTTGTGCCTTTGTACTGTGTTTGTGTTTCTGGCTTACAGTGATCACCATTGTGCACTTCAGATATGTTTCTGTTCTAGATCCAGTTCTTTCTAGTCTAGCACACCATCTGCCCTTCCACGCACTTCTGTTTAGCTATGCTCATTTCCTTTTAGGCTCCAGTGAGTCTTTTTTGGCTCTCGTTCTGTATTTCTGTATTTCTTCCTTGGATACAGAATTGGAGGGGTGGCGTGTGGGGTGCATTATGCATATGTATTTGTGCATGTCTTCAAATAGTCCCCATCTAGTTGCTAGAAACACAACTCTACTAAACTATTGCTATATTTAATTGTATTTCTTCCCTTTTTTTTCAGTTTCCCTTCTGGAGATTAACCAAGTTTCCTGTAGAATTGAGTCAATATTCACTTGTAAGACAGGTTCTTCCATTGTTATTTCTCAGTGTTCTCACGAGAAGCAGTGTGCCTTGCAGAAGGTTTTCCTCTGTGCTCTTTCCTTCGTTGCTGTTCTTGCTCCCTAGATGACTATTGAAAACGTCAGTCCTTTTTTTTTTTTCATTTGAGGGTACAGGACTCCAACAACCTAGTTTCCAGTGGATTAATCACTTTAAATGAAGTGCTGGCATCTGTATCTGCAGGTTTGCTTACATTTCTGTTTCCTGATTTTCCATTTCTGAATAAAAGAGGTTCAACACAAAAACTGAGAAAAATAATTGGAGAGGCATGACTTCACAGAAATGCAAAACCCCTCTTCTTTAATAGTATCAAAGAAGCAATTCACAGCAAAAGCAACAACCTTGCTGTAAATCATTCACACTTCCAAACATGCTTCTGACTAGAAAAAATGGAAATGCTTGTTACAGGGGAGTTCTGATGAGCTCTTGAGGAGATGGAAAAGCTGGCACAGGAGATGTGAGATTCCAAATTCAGAGCTGTTCAGAAATCCAGATCCTGCTTTGGGGTGGAGGTGTAAAACCAGCTCTGAAATTTGGACATAAGTTCAAATTCCAAATAATAATGTTCTGACATGATAGACTTGGGGATTTTAGTTTAAGCCTCTTGTAAGTTTAAAAGACAATTGCTATATTAAAAACTATGTCTGAACAGTTCTTAAAAATGGAGCATAAACCAAATACACCTTCTAATTAGATATGAGTAGACACTAAATCATTATCCATCACAGAGTAAAAACTCTCCTTCCTTGACAGAAGGAAGATGAAATGTTTCCAGATATAAAATGATAACATTCTAATGGTTACCAAAATATTGAGTTAAAAGAAAGCCAAACCAAGTGATCTCTGAAGCATTTCCATTCTACCCTAATGATATTTTAGCATTTTATTCAGGTGTCATTAAAGTGACTGAACTTTGATAGTTCAGTTACATTTGCTTTTGTAATTCATTTGTTATTTATCTCCCCTTCCTCTGTTGATAACTCAACCTCTCTTCAAAGCTTTGTGTCTTTACTGCTGGCCCATAGGGCACAATGTAAGAGAAAGAAGCTTGAAACCTTGCCAAATAAAGCAACAATGTTCAGAAACTTAAGTCCAGGCTCATCCTAGCAGCAATAGCTGTCTGTGGGAATTTCTGAGTGGAGAATGTCAGGAGGACAGCTCCTGTGGAGCAACGGTAACAGCAGCAGAGTGCCCTCTCTGTTACATGTAGGTCAGATCAGTTTTGCATTTCTATTTGATTCTGGCATAGTGACAAATCTGAGCCTAAGCAATCCCAGATCGAACTCCAAGACAACCCAGCTGGAAAGAAGTTTGTTGCCACAGAAACAATTTCTGGCAAGAGGGCTCCATGGAGAGGAACAGAGCATATACTTTCAGGTGAGCCTGTTTCTCACTCTCCCTCTAACAGGGTTTTGAACCTATTATCTACTCTTTTTCAGACAAATTAGCTACAGCCTCCAGATGAAGTGCCTAAAAAGCTCTTGTTTTCGTACCCTATTAACAGAGTTCAGGATGGTGTTTCTAGTGAAGAAGAAGTGTTACAGTGGATGCATCCCTTAGAGAATAAACTGCAATGTTTTTCTTAGCTGCTGTTGCTTACTAATACTTTTAGTTAAAATTATTGGTCAGTTTCTTCTAAGCATTAAAGCTGTTCTGTGTCTTTTCACAAACAATTGTCACCAGCTGTCAGGGTCAGCACTCTGCAAATGCTTCAGCTGGCAGAATAAGTCATAACAAGCAATAAAAGCCACTCAGAATAAGCTTTATAGGAAAAACAAACATATTAGAGGAGACAATCAGCTAATTATAAGGTAATGAGCCTCACAAGGCTGCCATGTCTGGAGTTCTCTTTCCACAGTTCTTCCCTTAAAAATAATTAACAAGTTGTGTAAGTTTCTTCATGAGTGAATTTGACTTTCTTTAGTTACCACCACACTGACACAATACAGCCATCAGAAGTGAAGCCCCAGGGCACCATGAATGCACCCTCAGGTCAGGACTAGAAAAACTGGAAGGCAAGAAATTTTCTTCTCCATGCACTATTCACTAAGATGCCAAGAAAACTCACATTTAAAGCATCAGTTGGTTAATCTGAGTGACACCATCCACAAGACTGGTTAGATGAGGAAAATTACATTAATGCTCCCACCTTGGAACACCTGGCCCAGTGCAACTGTGCTCAGCCACAGATAAGAAGCTTCTTATCTGTCTGACCTCACAAGCAGCCTCAGGGTCACCCTAATCAATGACATCTAGTACAATGACACCTCTGTACACCTAGCTCTGCAGAGACTCACTTTCCTCCCTTCTCTCCCC
>VYZR01118949.1:0-51990 GCA_013400675.1 Oxylabes madagascariensis | reverse complement strand
CAGGAGGGTTGGACTAGGGGATTCCAGAGGTCCCTTCCAATCCGAACAATTCTGTGATATAAATTCCTTCAGGTTGAGTAATGTAGAGAGTGAAAGACACATTTTTTCTCATAAGAAAGACAAGGCTTGAAGATTCTTTCTTAGTATAATGATGACAGAGTGAAGGTTAAAACCAACCTGTAAGTTCTTACCAACTTACGGCAGTGCATGCCATTATCCTTAATTAATGTCATAAATAATGAAAAATGGTGCATATTTCAGAACTTTTCTTGCAACATTATAGATGTTGATAAAAGGCAGTGAGTGGGGCAGTGTGTTGGTCTGAGAAGAGGCAGCACCTCACACGGTCACCCATGTGCACGTACAAATTTAGAGCACAGCTGAAAGCGAGTTTGGGTGGCACAAATCCACTTTCGTGCGTGCAAAGTACATTTTAGCAGCTTTTGTGCTGCTTACCACATATGCCTGGCAGCTGGATGCTGAGAGAGTGGCAAATGCAAACTGCACAGCAAAGCCACGAGGGAGTACTCAATGAGTGTTTTCTAAGTGAACAGCACAAATAAAATTACAAAAAGAAATCGCAGTTGCTCCAACACAAATCCCTATCTCACCACCACACAGAGCCCCCATTCGCCATCCTCCCTCCTTTTTTCTTTCACCCCCTGTTTTTAATAACTATAAGAGATGAGATGCTGTGTGCTGATCCATCTCTCCATGATTGTAATATAGACTAGATTCCAAGGGGACTTCATAAACACACATTATATTAAAATATTCTACCCAGTACAGCTTTGTTTGTTGTTTCTTTGCCTGTGGAAATACACCTTATGTAAAGATGATATCCATCTATTTGCATCTTGTTCCCAGACCTTAGATTAGATTATGCACCTATGGGCAAATATGGTCTAAAGCTGTCAGAGATAGAGCTCCAAAGATCCATAATGTTCTCATATGTCTTCACATAATGTTCTCTTTTGTGAAAGAAAGAGATGGCATTAAAAAGAGAAGACTGATTTAGTGTAAATTCAGGTATTAGACTACACAGAGAACTCGCAATCCCAGACTGCATTTGCTGCAACCTCAAAGTTGCTCCACCACAAGAGTCAAATCTGCAGGACAAGTGTTCACATTAATTCCATCAAACACTTGGACAGACAAATTCAGAAACAACATGGAGTGGAAATATACCATAGAAATCTTTCCTGGAATGTTGGTGCTGTGTTTATCCTACTGTTTGTTTCCTATGGGAAAAGACATATGCATGCAATATGTGTTAGCAATAAACCCAAAAAATCTACTTCCATTTAATTCCTGGTGGAGTGGTAGAATGAGGCAGTAAAAAGGCTAAAATAATTTTCCATTTTCATTGCACACCATGCACAGAACTGTTCATTAAGATGGTGAGACTTGCAAAGAACAAGCCTCATGCAAGGCAGAGTATTTATGAAAGCTGTAGTCATATAGGGGATACCTAATTATACAAGATTATCTAGCCTGGGCTGGGAATTGAGTAAAGTCAGGGAAGAACAACTGAGTTGTCACCATTGGAATTAACTTTAGATCAAACCATGATATGTTGTTCAGTCCAAATTAAACTAAACTAAATCATAACAGGTTTGGGAGTTTAGACAGAAACCAAGGGCATGGGTCAGTAAAAACACCTGGACAGGAAAACTCATTTAATTGTATCACTACTTGGAAAACTATCAGGATATTTGGGGATGGGGGCAGGAAATCAAAGCAGGATTTCAAGATAAATCTCCTGCATAAAGAAAATAGAAAGCTGTAAAGCCTTGTAGAAATATAGACTGCAGAATTCTGTCTTGAAATGCATAGATCTATTACTTGTTTTCACACCCATTGAAGAGAAAAGAAGGGTCTTTGGCTTTTGGCTGGAAGATGAAGCATGTGAGGTTTTTTTGCATGGATGCTCTCTTTTTTGCCTCTAACCTTTCTCAAAGATAAGCTCTAGCAACTGAGGGTTTTTATGCTGGCCTTTTTCAAGCTTGGTTAGGACATTTGAATGTTTGTGAGATGTGTATAATAATCTGCAGGAAGACTTGAGTAGAGTAAAAATAACAGTAAAAGCAGAAGCAGTAAATTTAGGAAAAAACCCTTTAATCTAAACTCACAGTGAATGTGATTAGTTTTCAGGCTTTGCTCTGCCAGCTTGGATTTAAGTTTGCTTGATAAATATATTCCTCCTTCTGGAGCATTCGGTAAATGCTTGTTTCCTTAAAGTTCTCTTTATCCAAGAACTGTAGTGGTTTGAAAAAGGCTGACGTGAACTGAACTGTGTAAAGACACTTGTGAGCAACAACTGAAGATTTCAGACAGCTGAAAATAATTTCTTAAAGCGTAAAAGTAAAAAAAAAAAAAAAAAAAAAATTGTTGATGCCCTGCAAGGTATTTCTAAGGCACTTTGAAAAATAACTCAGTGCTCCTCTGTGTAAATCTAGATTATTTTTATAGCTAACTCTGTAGTTCTTCCACAGGTAAAACTGTGGCTGTTTTTTCATCCAAAGCCTGGTTCCAGCTGCCTTTGGTACGCACATCTCCGTCCAAGCAGCATCCTAACCCAACATTCCCCGGTGGAATGGGTGTGACAAGTAAGATGGACAGATATGGAATTCCTGAATTGCAGTTATGGAGAGGAATTTTATTAGTCCCCCTGGAAGCATGTCACCTTTAGCAGTGTGCATACAAGGTTATCTGCTGGAAATGCTGATCCTCCTGCGAAGAGCATTGCTGTGTGGTGGTGCTGTGGAGGGGGATGGATTTTATCTACCCTGCAGCCCATCCCGTGGGCCAGCTCGGGCCAGGCTGCTGTGACCACCAGTGACCTCTGGCCCTGCTTTCTTGGGGACAGCTGGAGTTTGAGGCAGAGGAAGGGAAATCCTGACTGATATCCTGCGTCTTGTGCGTACCTTTCAAGGGAAAGCCACAGCTCAGTGAGAGGCCTTGGCTCTGCAATTAAATCCCTGAAAAAAAAGGAGGGGAGAGGGGACAGGGAGATGCTGAAAATGCAGAATGTTTCTCACAGTCTGTAAATCATAAAACAAGCATAATGGCAAAAGCCTAATGAGGCTCAAAAGACACAAAACTGTGACTTCAACTAAAAAAAAAAAAAAAAAAAAAAAAATCTGTGAATGGGGAGAGATTCAGAGACTGATGATAGTGATAACCTCCCTTTATGAAGATACTCATAACTGTACTTTTCAGAAGGGCAAAGGGGAGGTACTAAGCTGTAGTGCCCAATTGGTGAGTTGCGAACATGAGAAGCCAGGGAGAAAAAATCTTAATGAGAATCAAAGAGCACCTGCCACACTGCAGGTGTACATCACACAGACACCTTCTGCCAAGGCAGGTGGAAAGAAAAGCTCAATAGTAAACCAAAATTTGTTTCATACGCTTCTCCATGAGGATCAAAGAGAAATCCAGCTCCTCAGTTTGGAGCCTTGTGTAGCCACTCATACTCTCTGCATAGCAGAAATGTGCTGACAGATGGATCAAGAGAAATGGAATATATTATAGCACTGAATAAGCTCATGGGCTGAGCATTGGGTTTGATCTGATGAATGCAAGATCAGCTCTTAATGCAGATGAGAATACTGATTATGCTGTGATTACCATGCTTCGGTGTTTCAGAGCATATATATATCTGCATCCAGCTGAAGTCTGAAATAAATAATGAAACTCAAAGGGCTTTTTGGCCTTCTGTAAGAGATGTCCATGTTTTATTTTTCAGGGCTAGTATCCTTCTATAAAAGGAGGGAAAAATCAGGACGTAAATGCCTTGATTCAGTTAAAAGCCATTTACTTGCTTCCATTCTTGTTAAGTCTTCCTGGACTAATGTTTCCTTGCCTCCAAGAGCGAAGCACTCCAAATGTGTTCTGCTTTTTGTATGTTAATGGCTGGAGTTTAAGCTGGAAATTGCTCTACTATCAATTATGTGAGCTGACTTGAGCGAGGAGACAAAGGCGCTGAATACCAAATAAGCGCCTGGCTGCGAAGGGGTAGGAGCGGTGGGCGCAGCATTTGGAAGGCACGGAGCACTTAGGGAAGCGCACCCCAAATTTTGTTCTTGAGCTTTTGGATGAGTCGGGTTGGTTTTGGAGAGCAGGAGTGGTCCTGAGCCATCCTGCGGGCACCGCGGGGAGCTGAAACAGGGATGCTGCAGATCCAGGGGCTTTGTCCCTGCTGTGTCTGCTGGCTACCCCTGCTCGCCTTCAGAGGGGAAAGGTGAGAGCAACTCTTGCCCCATTTAACACATTTGGCGACAAAACTGGGGAAAACGCTTTCTTCGGCAATTTATTTGTACTCTATGAAGAGAGGGCTTTACCCTGAGGCGCTGTCAGGCAGAGGGATGAGGAGGCCTGGCCCAAATTTCCTTCCCCCTGTGCAGAAGCTGCGTGTGAGGGTGGCATGGGTGCTGTGATTTAAATACTCTGCATGGCCGGGGTGACAGGACTGATGTGCTGATGTGTGTCTTGAAGCTGTTAGGGTGTCTGAAAGCCACAGACCATTAGCCAGGTGACACTTTGTGCCCAGATACTTCTGTGATTGATGCTCTAATAAATACCTGAGAGGGAGGGGATGGGCTCATGGAAATGACCTTATCCCAAGAGCGGCTAAATACGCACGGTGGTCATAAAAACTAAGGACAGTAAAGAAAAAAGATTAATTTGTATTCAGCTGAGGATTTGGCACTGTAAAAAGAGGAATTAATTAAGTAGAAGCTCCCTGTTTTCCATTTTAACTTCAATATATTAAGCAGCTGATAAAATCCAGTACAGAAGGAGAAATGCTTTTCTTTTGCATATGGAGTGCCTCAGTATATAAAGGGGAAAGCCTGACTGGGGTTTAAGGTGTTAGCATGGGACTCTGGATGCAATTAACATCTCCCTGTGGACTTTTTATGTCACCCTGGTGGAGTCATATATCCTCTCTGTTCCCTTTCCTGAAGGTAATTTACCCACTATGGAGGGACTGAGAGTAGAAATGTCATTATTAATGCTCGAAGTGCATTGGCCACCATAATGAATTCAAGTACTGTACCAGGAGAAGACACTTGAGTTACTCAGAAAGGAGGACAAAACAGTGTTTGTCTGTGTCATGCTGGTTCTGTGCAAGGACTTCAATGTTAATTGCCACCAGGCACCCCAAAAAATGTCATTTGTTACCAGGAATGCAAGGACAGAGTTTCTGTTGACTTCCTCTGTGCTGGTGTGTACTTGCTGTGAGGAAACAGCCTGGGACTGAGAGGATTTCAACAGCTTCTCCTTAAAAAAAAAATATAACTGCTTGACTCCTCTTTTCTCCTTTAGCCTGGGAAGGGAAACTTCAGAAATGGGTTTGCAAGGAAACAGCAGGGTGTTGCTCAGCACACATGGTTAGTCTGAGCTTGAGAATGGAGGATTTGGCCTGTCTCAACCCTAAATAATGAAATGGAATTGAGGGGCATACTGAGGCTGTCTGCCACAAGCACCTAAATTGAATGCCATGGTTCCTCTTCTGCCAAACTCCGGAGAAATGAATGACTGAGGCCAGGTTTGGCCAGGCTGGGTTGTCTTTAGTGATAAGTGGTCATGAATTCAGTGTTTATATTCTTCACCCTGCCCTTTCCAGACCATCTGTCCCGTGGGGCAAGAAATGCCTTTCTTGAATAAAAAGTTCTGCAAAACTTTTAGTGATTGATAAAGCCAGGTATCATTGACACATCGTGTCACAGGAACTTTGTGTATCCAAGGGGAATGTGGTGCTGTTTATCAAGTAAACAAAGGTTCACTGTTGTGGTATCCTTGCCAAAATATGCCATTTTAAGGATGGCTTGCTGCCACTGAACAGCTGGGAATACGGGGAAGCCAAATCACCTGTTCCACTCTTGGCTGCTGCGTTGCATGTTGTTACCACACATGTGTGCTCAGAAGTGACTTGATTTGTTCCAGGTGTCATTTGTGGGGACGAAGAATGTGAAAGGGCTCATGTTTCCAAAACTGTGACTTTATACTAGATAAAATGGAGTAATACATAATTCCAAACGATGCCCTGGGACTTGTCTTTTAGGCATGCATGTATATCCTGACTGTTGGATTTTTTTTTAATTGCTGCATATTTCTGTGAAAGTGATTCGTGTTCTGCATTTTGTGACAAGTGCCTTTCCCCAAGCTTTGTGTTTCTATTCTGATCAATTCTACCCTAAGTGCACAAGTGGCTTTCTTTACCGCGTCCACATGACAGTCTCAGTTGTAAAATAGAGTTTTGGGGGTTTTTCTCTCCCATCCAGATTAGGTGAAAAAGACAGAAGGAAGGAATGTTGTAACTGCATTATAGATTTTTTCCTTTTTTTTTTTTTCCCCAGGCAGATGTACCCATTTTATGGTTTAGTAACAGACATAGTAGTTTTCATGTGGATTGTAATCTAGATGGTTTTATCTGGTCTTGAAGACATCTGTTTGACTTTGTCAGCTGTATGTCACAGTTCCTTGCTGGTTTATTTCTGTCAGCTGTTTTAAGATATAGATATTGCTCAGATGCTGTCTCTGACTGAACCTTGGACTTGTGCTTTTTGCTCTTTCTATGCTGATTATTTCCTCTTCCACTGCCAAATTGTCTTAATTTAGGTAAGTTATTATCAGCAAAAAGCTTCCCTGAGTTTATTAACAGCCATTTGTCTAGGTAATCTGTTTTTCAGGTTAGTAGTTAGGGAAACTGTATCCCACTGTGTCCAAGCAGCCTTTATTCCATTTTTAAAATGGAATATTTCTATCTCAGCTTTGGCCAAGGTCAGTATTTCATGTGACATGAGTCCTTTGGATACTATTGTAGGTCACCTGGAATTTACTAATCTGAGACCAGCAGCACTCCAAAGGGTCTGTGAGAGGAGCGTTGAGCACTGGATTATGGGCTAAGGGGATAGGGAGCTAATCCTGCCATAAACAAGGAGACAATCTGTGTATAATGTCCCACGTTATTGGCATGATTAGTCATGGAAACAGTTCATAGAGGGCTCACACGGCTTCTGTGATAGGCATGTACATTCTCTGTAATGCAGAGAGAATACAGAATGTATATCTATACGTGCTGCAGGGTGAGAGAGTCAGCTCAAGGACAGCTTTGCAACAAATTCTGTGGGTTCCACATGTATCTCACGGCCCCACTGCAGCTGCCCCTAGGCCAGGCTAGAGAGGTCCAAGGGGTTTGTGCTGTGCATGGGATGCAGGTGGGATACCCACACTGGGCAAGTCCTCAGCCTTACATTAGCACAGATGCAGCCAAAGTCGTCTATTTTTAAGGAAGAGATTCCTGAAAACACAAGAGAGTCTCGTGAATGGCCAGTCTAGGGAGTTTCCCTGATGTGTGAAGTAAGAGATTGGGAATCCCCAGTTATACAGCTTAAAATCCAGAGGAGTCTAAATGGTGAAGCAACCCTATTTAATTTCACATTTAATTTTAGCTGAGTATTGGCTTCTTTCCTCACCAACTTGCCAGAAAAACTGCAGGGTAATTTTCTGTTTATCTCAAAGGCACCAGCCAAACCCAGACTGAACTTTTCTCGTGCAGAGGAGGAACACTGCTGATCAAAGGCCAAATTTGAATATGATTATTTTCCTCTTATGGTTGAGTGGTACTAATCATGTAGACTGTAGTTATGGGGAAGAAAAAAAAAAACCCAGAGAGACCTAAATTTGTTCTTAGTAGATTATTTTACAATTCAAGGGTTTCTCTTTGCTTTATAGTGACAGTAAGACATAGCACAGTGGAAAGAGGGAGTTGGCCACAAAGGGACTACTGATGTGTCACGTCTCCCAACCCAACTTTCCTGCACTCCCTGCTTAGCCAACAGAATTCAGATTCTTACCTGCGCTGGTGGAGCTGGTGATTTACAGATCCCAAATGCAAAATAAAATTTTTGCTGTGAAATAGTCTGCATTTCTCTCAGTCTTGCAGCAGCCTGAGATTTTTCATGTGTATAATCCATGGTCAAGGCCATGGTTGCAATCAGCTTCATCAGGGCCACATAAGTGTTGTCAAATAAGTTGTCATGAACTACTATAACTTTAATTAACCTATTGCTTAATTTATACACATGGCTTCTAAGAAAATGACAGGTTTTAAAAGGTTTTTAAGGAGATATTACTTCTGCTCTAAAAATGTGTTGCCTAACTGAATTTCATGACTAGGAACTAAAGCAGTAGGGATGTGATTGGGGGTTTTTTGATGGTTTGAATAGTTTGTTTTGGGTTTTTTTTCTTGGTTTGCACAAGGATTTTTTGTATTTTCCAATTCCTTAGTAACCTGTTGCAATTGTGCCCTATTTAGTGTAGTACAGACCATGGTTAATGGACTTTAGCTCCAGATTTAAGTTCCTCTAAAGGCACCTTTAGTTCCTTTAAAGGTCTAGAAACAACCAGTAGCCCATACAGAGTAAGGCAGTCCTAAACTAAGATTAAATACATGGGGGTTTTTTCCTCTGGTGTTGCCAATTGAGTAGAACTGAATCCCTGTATATCTTGTGCAGATGGAGAGGAAACAAATGTGTTTTCTGTTGTTTTATGTGCCCAGTGCCATTTTATAGCTCAGAAAAGATAGCTTAATTGATACCGTCTGTGCATGGCACTCCCTGTGTTTAGTGTTTTGCCAGCTTGCAGGAAGGAACCGTGGTTTCTTGCCAGATCAAACATCACAGCAGAATATATGCTTCCCTAAACACAAATTGTATCATGTTTGCTTGGCCTCCACCACCCAAAAAAAAAGAGTGTGCACTCCCTACCACTTTGAACGCTGGCATCACTGTCGCCTTGCATGTGAGGACTGGCTTCTGGATTTTGTCAGGTCTAGCTGGTGAGTTGCATCTTCTGTAACGAGAAAGGCTGTAAAATCTCTGCCAGCCACAAGTCCTGCTGGCCCTACCTGCAATCCACTGGCTCCTCATGTGATGTGTGTGTCACTGCGACTGCAGGGGTCACAAAATCCCTGCAGACATCCCGTGGCAGCCCAGCATCACCCGGTTGCACTGGGGCAGACCAGCTGTGCTTGCCCAATTCATGTTGGCAGCTGGGCTGTAGAAGCAGATGCCAATCAGGAGCATCCCAAGGAATCCTGCAGGAGGAACAGCGCCTTTGGTCAGCACGGGGACATCTGGTAGCGTGGCACTAGGAGGAAAATAACCCCCATCCAAATTAAGCATTTTAAACCCTTTATTTCACCGCAGGCTGCTGCTGTTCAACGGGATGGAAGAGTCTGTGCTCTCTCCATTGGTGCTGGTGACAGAAATACCAACAAAATCGCTGCAATGTGCAAGCCAAACCTTGCTGCCACGGCATTATTTCCAGCGAGGGCATGACACAGACTGTACACAGGCTACAGATCCTGTGGGGCTGTTCTGTTTCTGTCCCGTCACCGCACACACCTGCAGGTGACCTGGCCTGTGGGGCTCCTCATGACACCATAACCTCAATGGGTGGCTCTGTGTGTCCACAGGAGGCAGAGTGCTCTGAATCGTGCTCCTCAAGGTGCTTTGAACAGCCGTGAACTGTGAATGTGACGACACAGCTACGGACCAACACGAGGTAAACTTTAGGTAGAGAATTTTGGCTGGGCTTGCATGCTGGTGGGCTGGTAGGTCTGGTTTGGATCTCTCTACCTACAGAGGATATTTTGATTCTACTCACAGCCGCAGGACACAGCCACTGAAACCCACAGCCCATTTGCAGAGTATAAAGCAGCGTGAGGTGGTACAATATGTTCCATGCCAGATCTTTTCTCACTGGTTGAGGCCTCTCTATTAATGGACTTACTGGGGTTGATGGATATGTCTAAAACTTGGGAGGGAGTTTTAATGTATTCCCAAACTGCATTCCAGTGCTGTTGGGCTGTCTCCTCAACAGCACTGGCTTTTTTCCCCTTTCCTCATGGCTGCCCTGCAGCCTGAATATATCTCCTGCTGTGAGTGGGTCTCAAAGGTCTATTCCTGGTGTGGGTAAATATGGCAGAATAACCCCTCTTTATTTTTGCATACTCCATCCCTCAAATCTTTAAAGTTGGAATCTGCAATTTCCAACCCTGCTGGCTTTCATGCTTTTCTCAAAGAGAGTTTTGCCAAAATACCAACAATGGCCTCAACTCTGTGTTGGTTTGGCACAGCAGTGTTCACAGTGGTCTCCACAAAACAACTGCAATATTTAGAGAAATGCATAAGAAATTTGAAACTGTTAATTGTTAAATATTTTTGCACAAAGCATGACATTAAAAAGATTTTCCTCTGTTTTTTCTGTTTAGCAACTGTGGGAAATTTCCAGTCTTGACAGTTTCTCTTATTACTGTGTGGAAAAAAAAATAATTTCATAAGTCAGCAAAGCCAGTTCAAACTCCTATTTTAGTAGTTTTAACAATAGATAAATTATTTTGGTCAGCCCTGCAGTTTCATAGAAACTAAAAAGGACTTTCTTATTGCAAAACTGCAAGGTCATTCAAGTGGAAAGCAGCCTGATCCTGTGTAGCCAAGCTGGACTTGCAACTAAAGGAAAAAAAGAACAAATCATACATAGTAGGGGTCCTCACACCCAGCCAAAATATGTTTGCCTGAAAACATCCTCTTCTTGACCCTATTGTTGTCCTCCTGCAAGCCTCAGGCCTCTCATCTGGGAATTGTTTGTATTTCAGCATCATTGGGACCAAGTGTGGATCGATCCCTTCCAAGCTCTGTGGGCCGGGAGCTTTCCCTTCCAGAGGGTCTGGCTCCCTTTGTGCGGAGTAAAGCCATGCTGGACCGCTCCTGCCAAGAGAGATGCTGCACCAACCTGGGACAGTTTCTCATCCTGAAGGCCCTTTTCACTGAACATCGTGCTTGCACTCTGCCCTGCAGGTAGTTCTCTTGGTTTTGACAGCCCCCCAGCCTTGCCAAGCTGTGCTGACTGGGCATCCTCGCCTGTGCAAATAGGGGAAAAGTCATTAGTTTCCCAGGCACTCCTCAGTCTGGCTAATTAGGCTTGTTCCACAGGCTGGAGAACTGTTAATTGGTCATTTCTAATCAGCATCTGCCAGGGGAGGACTTAGTAATGATATGACATAAAATCAGAACCTTATCCTGGGTTTGGGGGTTTGCAGCTATATCTGCTGCAACAAGCTGGAACAGAATGGTAAGTTATTTAAAAGAAATATTTTAAATACGTGGAAAGGTCACTTGAAGGAATTTGACTGAACTGTAAGCTACCACTCCAGGGAATAGAAGGAAAATGACCTCCTTTGCTATGGAGACTGAAATACTGCCAAGCCTTGAAATATTCAGGTGATTGGTCAGCTGCCAAAAACTTGCTATTCATGAAATGCCTGGTGTATACAAGCTTGTAGGGCTATTACAGATCTTAATGAGCTACAATAGAGACTTCTGCTTTACAAAAGGCAGAGGAAGCAGCTTGTCCTACCAGATCCTCTGTCTCTGTCCTGTTCTACAAGCATGGGACCAGGGAGCCGAGTGCCTTCCTCTGGTGGGAGTGGTGGGCTCGCTCAAAGCGAGCCCAGGAAGGTGTTTGCCATGCAGGCAAGCTGTCTGCCACGTAGCTCATTAGATGACTTGATTAGGTTTTTGCCTGAGCCCCCACGGTCCTGGAGTCGTCCTTGTTTAAAGCCATTCTTTGGCTGCCCAGTTTTGAATTTGTGATCAATGCCGCCCCAGCATCTGTCGATCCTCAGTCCCAACTCTGCTGCTTCTGCACGTCTGAAAGAGGCTGCAAAGCACTTGATTAGATGGGGAATCATGCCCTGCTGCTCTTTCTCTCGCTTCTGGTTTACGCAGCTAAGTAGCTCACTGCTTTACTAGCAATTGCAAGGCAGGCACTGCTAATAAGCCACTTGCTTTCCAGAAACCAGGCTCTACTCCATGAATTCCCACTCACACACTCTGTGATCATCAGAACTAAAAAAACCTGCTTTTATTTTTGGCTTTTCATGCAAGTTCGATTTGTTTCTCTTTAAGAATTCACATTTTAACCTTTGGTTTTCTGGCGCGAAATTGAGACATGCAGGTGACCCCCTAACAGATGTTCAAACCATTCCAGTCTCACTATTGGAAAGTCCTTGTCCGAATTTTTTGCTGTTTTCTGGTCATTAAAGTAATTCTGAAAAAGCCAGAAAGCTGTCTGATAGTTATAGTAGAAAAGTAGGAAGTTTGATTTTTTTTTTTTTTTTTTTTGAGAAGGAAACCAAATGGCATCTTGAGGTTTTCAAGGACTGAAGGCTGTGTTTACCAAATGGGCTACTGATTTTTTGTTCTCCATTTCTAGTTTTCACAGGAATTAGAAGTTTTTTTCAGCAGGCTGAAAAGCTTCCAGCAAAATCCAATAAAAAAAGAAAAAGCTATTCTTCATACAACTTAGTAGTTTCTAGCATAATCCTTGCCAAAAAGTTGGGAAACAATATAAAATTTAATAAGAATTTATTAAACTGTGTAGGAGGAATGAAGTACCTCGAAAATTATATTATATCAGACTGTTTCACCAAAGGAACATCAATTTGTAAGCATAAAATTCATAGAAAAAACCCTTAGCTTGCTGAAAATGCTCTGAAAATGTTTCAGTGAACTTTCCCACGAGTCCTGTGTGCTGCACATCTGCTGTGTAATGTCCATTTTAACGATATGTCAGAGGCTAAAATCTGCTTTCTTATGTTGTTTCAAATACATCACTGATACATTATTGACTACTGACAGAGCAATGGGCTGCTCTGGATTCCTGCAAGGAAGTGAAACTGCTGTGTGGGAGTGTAATTCCAGTTTTCCAAGCAAGGATGACTTTTGCAGGGTTTGAGCAACCTGGTCTGGTGGGAGGAGTCCCTGCCCGTGGCATGAGGGTTGGAACCAGATGATCTTTAAGGTCCCTTCCAACCCAAAGTGGTTTTATGAAATAATTGTCAATATTTATTTAGAATAGGTCTCCAGCCTCAAGGGCTTCAGCCCAGATTTTTATGGATGGATTAGTTCAATCTTCTGGAAAAGGTGCTGTGTGTTTGTGATTAAACTCTGCCCAAATAGCATATTCAGGTACCTGAATTTGCACTGTAAATCTGCAGCAGAAAGTCCCTCTGAGATACCAAAGGGTTCACTTGTTGTCTTCACCTCACTGCATTTCTTTTCCTGGTTCTGCAACACTTTTCCTTTGAAGCCAGCGACTTAAATTAAGCTGTTTTGAAGGCTGGCTTTCGCAGCTGCCCGGCCTGATGCTAATTCTGGAACAGAGCAGCCCGAGAGGTCAGAACCGCCCCTGCATCCCTGCATCCCTGCATCCCTCCCTCCGTGCGCAGAGGGATGCGCTGGGCTCCGCCTGACCCCTAGTGGCAATGGGGAGGCCGGAGCCAGCCCTGGAGGCTGCCTGGAGCTTGGAGGGGCAGCTCCTTCCTTCCCGGGCATGCAATGTGCCTTGCTGATACAAAACCCCCGAAGAGCAGAGGAAGGAAGTGCCCGTGCTCGGGTTTTATATGAACATGATACAGGTTATGTCGTGGGAGACTCCAAACATCTCTCCTGAGGTGCTCAGGGGCAGCACTGGAAGTGAAACAGGATGTATGGAACGTGGGGTGTGAGTCTGGAATGGTATAGTTTTCTTCTGGCCAGGGAAAACCCATGGTCAGTACGTGTAAGGAGGATAGGTTTTCTGTAGGCTGCTCTTCTCCCCAAAAAGCCACTGCAGATAATCCATGAATGCAAGGAAACATGGCTGGGTTGGTGATGAGATGAACCTGCTGGTGGTTTAAAGCTCAAAGAGGAGAGGTTGAGATCAGGTGTCTGGAGGAAGCTCTTTGCTGTGAAGGTGGTGAGCCCCTGGCACAGGGTGCCCAGAGAAGCTGTGGGTGCCCCATCCCTGGAAGTGTTCAAGGCCAGGTCGGATGGAGCAACCTGGTTGAGTGGAAAGGATCCCTGTCTATGGCAGGGGATTGGAATGAGATGATATTTAATGTTCCTTCCAACCCAAATTACTCTGTGAGCTACCGCCCTCAGTGTGCTGCTGTTGCTGTTCTTTGAGGTTTATATCCTACCCAAACGTACTCTCTTTCAGTTTAAGGCCATTCCCCCTTTTCCTATCACTAATTAGGGGCCTTCTACGACCTCAGTGATTCTATGAAAAATAAATCATTATCTATAACTTGCACATTCCCACTGGCCCAGCTCCTGCGTGTAGCAGCAGCTGGTGGCTTCAGCCCCTCAGAAGGGCACAAGGAGAAAAAGGCTGTATCTCTGCACCCAGAGGCACAAGGGGCAAAGCACCCCATGAAAGGCAGTGTGGAAATGTGAATGTTGTCTCTGAAGCTGTGGAAACATTTTTGAGGCTGTGGTTCCTGCTCGTAGCATCTGAACAGCTCAGAGTCAACCCCAGCCCCGAACTGAGCTGTGAATTTGGGCATGAACCAACCTGGATACATGGAGTTCCTCATCATCCTAAACACGGGAAATCTGCCCCTTTGTTGCTTTCACAAAGAGTCTCTGGGTTTAAGAGGAAAAAAATATTTGGGAGATGCACTCAGGGGTCAGGAAGAAAAGAAGTGAAGGGAGAGTGGAAAAATCCCCCTTCTGTAACTTTTGTCTTTGACAGGTATAGTCAGTAAATACCCTCTAGCAAATCTTTGAAATGCAACTTTTTATCATCAAGATAATTACTCTGTTCTAAAACTATTCTCTCTTTCTGAGGATATGTCTATTTAAAGTGATGATGTTGAGAGAAAATCAGTTCAAAACCTTTTAATGTAACTACAATTAATAGGTGCATGTGAAGACTGTGCAGCTATAAAAAGAGCAGTGTAAAGTTTCTGTTTGGATACTTCAGGTACTTTTGGATACTTATACTTTGGGTATAAGATGATGAAGTTACATTTCAGATTTAAGGAAAAATGAAAATTTCAATCTTCTCTCTTGGTGTTTGGCTCTACTTAATTGCACAACAAAATTATTTCTAACTGGGACAGCCAACCACAGCAATAATAAATGGCTCCATTTAGGACTTTTGGAGCCAATTAAGACTTTCACGTAAGTCATGAGAGGTTCATTGGGGGGAAAGTCAGAACTCAGCAGCTGCCACCTTCTGCTTGTCAGGGGAGAACTGGCAAAAACTCACGTTTCTCATTTGGAGAGATTAGTTCGTCCTGCCACACACAGGGCTCCTGAGGACTTCAGCTGCAGTTACCTGCACATAAAAGAGAGTGACTAATGTGGAGAAGGATTTAAATATCTAAGTCTCTTTAACATAATCTCCATTAATTTTTATGGATTAAGGAATTCTCTGTGTTAAAGCAGTTGCGGAGGCTTTTGAACTCCCGCTCTGCTAATTGGGGGAGAGAAAATAATTCCTTTGTATGTCCAGATAAATGTGCACTGCTAGAAAATGAAGAAATTACAGTAAAAACTCTGCCTGAGGTGTTATTTACTGACCTCCTTTGATAGATGTGCACTAAGCACTGAAGAATAAAGGGGAAAAATTACCTGGGAATAGTTGACAGACATTAAACATACAAATTGCTGGATCGTGCCAGTGTGCCTGTTTGATGTGCTCAAAGGGAAATGAGACATTGCTCAGTAACATCTCGGGGTACTGCAGGGGCTGGAAGCATCCACAGACCTCTCTCCCTCTTCTGTAATTTCTTTAAGTTCTTAAATGGTGGATTGGGAAATGATATCTGAGTTTGCTTTGCCTTATCATGGCTCTGCTGCTGCTGCCAACAGCAGCGTGGAACCAATGCTGAGCCAGCAGCTGGCAGTCTCCCAGATACATGTGTTTTTATCTGTTTAAAAATAGCCACTCAGAATTCATGCTTTTCAGGATCAGGAAGGCCCTCTTTCTGGGATTTGTTTAAGATAGTGTACTTTTGTGGTAACCACACATTCTTTGTGCTGCTCTGCCTCTCCAGTTGGAGCCTTCTGGCCCCTGCCTCTTGTTTACTGAAGCAAAGTTCACTGACGTCTTATGGAGACACGTCCTGCTTTGTTTTAATGGTTTCACTTGGGATGGAATCCATTCCCACACAGAAACTCTGTTGTCTAATTGATGCTTAAGGATCCCCTTAACAGGGAATCCGACCATGCCTCGGCATGGAATAAATCCTCTGTCTCCGTGGTTTTGCAGTAGACCTGACAGTGCTGGGTTAATGATTGATAGGCTCAATCCTAGAGGTCTTTTCCAACTTTAATTTTTGATTCTGTGAATAGCACTGATCCTACTGCTCAGTCTTGGGAGATGCCACACAGCTTCTGCAGCCCCTTCCTTTTAAATAGTACATTTTAAATTGCTATTTTTTGCCTGCCTATACAGCCAGTGAAAGCTGTGCTTTCTCTGGAGGTCAAAAGTAAAAAACTTCCCATGAGTTGGTGCAATGGCTATAGATAGGCACAGGAAAAACCTTAATGCTTTTCCTCTGTTACCTAGGGAATTTAAGGGGACAGGGGGTAGTCAGGTTCATCATAACAAATGAGAACAAATTGTTTCTGTCTGAAAATACTGATGGCAAGCTGGACCCAGGAACTGGACATTTGTCTTACAGTCATATATGGATTATTAACACTGTGTTTGAGTTTAATTAGCGGCTTTTTCTGTCAGCTCTGTAATGAAGAACCATGATTCTTGCTTGCAGTTTTCTGGCATAGGCTGCTGCAGGGAAATAAGCAAAATAACAATGTGCTGTGACTTGACCTAGTAACAAATGGCACAACTGACAACCACAAATATATGTACCAAGGCTGTTCCCTCTGTGCACTCTCAGCACCTACACAAATTCCAACATCATTTCCCATTTTTTGTGATTACAAATTTTCAAGACTTAAGCAAAAGAAAGAAAACAAACTTATTTATAAGAGCAGAAGATACCTTAATAGAAAGAAAACAAGTCATGTTGTTTATGTTGACTAAATGACAGTCATCAGTTAAGCAGAATATTTTAGCTATGTTAAATTATCTGTTAATTTTGGTTGCAGGTGCCTGCTGTTGCAGGCACTTCTGAATTTCCTGGGGTGGGGGAAGTTCTAATTAAAGGTTCCATAACACCTCTCCTTTGCCATGTTTCAAGACCTTTCTTTTCCTGCCCTTTTGGGAAGTGGTTTTTCTCCATTCATCCTTAGAACCCTTTTCAGAAATTCCCTTGTGGTCATATCAATACTTGAAACACTAAACAACAAAATAGCCAGGCATGTAGCCACTTTATTAAATTAAAGCAGCTTTAATTTTGTCGTAATATTTTTTCAAATGCAACTGTAGCCTCGAGCTCCACTCAATGAAGTCAGCCAAAATATTTTAATAGGGTTAGCAGCTTTGCTTCCATTGTCTTTAGCTGGCTTTGCACGAGCCTTGGAGTGGACAAGAGGCTAATACTGCTAATAATGCAGTGCTCTTCCCATGTATTTCAGCCATGTTCAGTCTAAAATATTTTGAGGTTGATATTTTTGGTAGACTCTTTCCCCAAAATATGAAATGTGAAAGGCTGTTAGTGCTTATCCAGGGAACAATTGAGAACTTTCCCCTGAACTGCTTTAAATGACACCTCCACAACAATGATTTTTTTGTACAGAAAAACCAGATAACCTGAATGGAATTTGGAAAAAAGCAATGAGGATCATCGGGGAAATTGGAAACGCTCACCAAGGCAAATTGTAATGGATTAGAGGAACAATAACTAAGGAAAGACACACTTATCCCATAAAGGGTGGAAGGAGATAAAGGCTGAGGAAGCAGAGCTTGTTGTAGGGGGATCAAGTCAAGGAAACAACGCCCTTGGGTTATACCAGTGGTTACTTTTTTGGCACAAAGACTTTAGGATGAGGGGAAAATATTTCTGTGGAATTTGAACAGTTCACTGGGATCCAGAGGCTTAGGACTTTGTACAGATGGTGTGAAGGTCCATCAGAGCTATGCAAGGTGCTGTAGCATTTGTCATCCTCTGTGACAAAGACATTATGGGGGAAAATTTTATTCAAAATGTGGTGACTTGGTCTGTGGAAAGTTTAATCTCTTACCTCTGTGAATCCGTTGTTTCCTCAAGATGTTCCCTGGACCCTGCCATTTTTTGGGGAAAATCTCACTGCTGGTCACAAGAGAAGGTCTGAAGTTAAGACCATGGGTCTGTCTGTTATAAAACAGCAGCTGTGTTCTCCTGATTATTTTTTTTCCCCTGAAACTTTAGGCTTAGAATAAGAAGTCAGTTTTTGATTTATGTGTTTATACCAAGCCTACACTTGCTGTTCAGTGGCGTTGAACTGCTGTGAGATGCAAAAATCTTTCAGTAATTGTAAGAAAATGCTGCAAGCCTGTGCTTTCTTTAAAAGCTATTTTTCTTCAGATTATAATTTTCTGCTTGACTTACTGAGAATCTGTAGTGAACAAGCTTTTTTTTTCCCTTCTAACTTCTTTAAAGGCTTAACTTTGAAAAATGCACAAAACTAGCTAGTGCCCCAGTTTCAATTTCCTTGTTTTACCTTGACAATTACTGTAAATCTCTTCTAGTATTGTTCTGCATAAAAGATAAGTGCACATTAATAATGCAAGCTTAGAAACTTCCTGGATGTTGTAAAGAATAGGAATCTATTAAGGAAACAATGGCATTGTTTTCCTGTCAATACCATCAATCATAACCCATACGAGACTCAAATAACAATTTTCACCCACAATATACCTACAGCAGCCATGTTGAAGACTAAAAAATATAACATCAAGGTCATTTTTTTAACAGAAACCAGACAGTTTGTAAACTGTGGTTGAAAATGCAAGTAGGAGTCCGTACCTGATGATTAAGCAGGTAGGGTTATATACAGAATTCATGTTTTTCAGGTACAATTTCAGTGAACTGTGAACCCATGGCAAAATGTTGGGTAGTTACATCAGATTGGTTACTTTCTCATAATTGTTGAATTCATTTAAAATCAGAATTCGTGCTCATCAATGCTGTGGGAAGCTTATGAATAAGTTGATAATAACAGCAGGCTACTGGAAGGAAACTACACATTCCTCTTTTCCTCATGGTTCAGCACAGCAGTTGGGGGTTTTCCTAATACTGATCTATTTTTCCCCCAAGATTAAGATCTAGTGGCATTACTACTTTAAGCTTCTATTTCAAGACTATTTCTCTTCCCAGTATATGGAAAGCATTGCAGACAAATGTTTGTCACACACACTTTAACCCCACAAGCAGTTGTGGACTTGCAGTATCTCAATGAATCCTGCCTGCTTTGTTGCTTAAATACAGGTTTGGAAGCACATCCTTTGAGAGATTAATAGTTTTAAGGATCTGACCAAGTAAACCGATTTTTGGCAGTGACAGTGATAGGAGTTGTCCCTATAAATACGCAAGTGGAAGTTTAAAAATGTGTAAAATTACCAAAGAGAATCACCCAAGAGAAAAGCCCTGTTGAGGTCACATCTGCATCTTCTCCCCAAAGGGGACTCTGGGACCAGCGGTGGCTTAAGCTCTTTGCCAGTTCTTACTCAGAACAATCCATGCAGGGTTAAATGTTACAGCTTCACCTAGTGTAGTAACACTCTGGGGATGAAGACAAATTAGGGATGCGTGTCTGGCCTTTCCATTCATTGGCTGTTCCTTCCAGGAGCCACAACTCAACCGCAAAAGCTCTGCCTGTATCTGAAACTTGGCAAATGAATCCCCAATCCCACAGAAATTAGTTAATGTAAACTACTAAGAGCAGAATTATTTGGCAGTTTCTAGCCCTCTGGCCATCTATTAAATATGCATAAACAAAACCTAAAGCACAGCGGTTCCAGATGTTTGTTTGTACTCAGCTGGGGGGGAGAGGGATTTGCTGTTTGAAAAGAAATTAGAGGAAATTTTTGCTTTTGGAAGTAGGAAGCGAGTTTACTGTAACTGTTCATTTTCACTCAAACGGAACTTATTAGTGTTTGAACATTTGCCTCAGCAGGATGGAGCTGCAGCAGTGCTGGTTTAAATGCAGTTTGGCTTGTGCTGGATTCAGGATGTGACCTGAAGCAGGGCTGAACTGGCTTGCCTCTGTGTGTCACAGAATCACAGAACAGTGTGGTGGGAAGGGACAATAAAGCTCATCCAGTTCCAGGCCCCTGCCACAGGCAGGACACCTTCCACCAGATCAGGTTGCTCAGAGCCCCTTCCAGCCTGGCCTTGGACACTGCCAGGGATGGGGCAGCCACAGCTTCTCTGGGGAACCTGTGCCAGTGGTGGGGAGAAGGTGATGGAGAGCACAAACAAAGCTGGAGGGGAGCTTGTGAGGGATTAAAAGACTGGAGTGTGCATTGGAATATATTTCTATCCAGGGAGCTCGTGAATATGAGGTTTTATATAAAATGAGTGCTCAGCCTGCAGTTTAAAGCTTTACACGACCTTTGAATATCACAAACAGCCCAATCTCTCTTTCTGCTTCTGTAAACCCTGTGATGCAGTACAGCTTTTTTATTCTGCTTTTCCATGAACTAACCATTTCCGTGGATGGACCTCATTAATTTGCAAAACTGTTTAATGATGTCTGCATAGGAGTCAAAGCCAACTGTTTTGCAATCAAATCCTTGCAAAGCAAGTAATAATAAAGCAATTTTTCAGCTATACCCTGAGAAACAGAGGATAGACTAAAAGCAGTCCCTCTATTCCTCTATAGCTTTAATACAGAAGAATTGCATTATTATCTGAAGCTTTGTAAATATATATATATATATATATATTACATCTGTTGCTGCAAACTGGAAATTTAGGACTTTTTCAGGGCAAAGAATATCCTTTTGGCTTAGGTGTTCATTTAACATCCCATGAAATGCCTTTTTGAAATCAGGGCAGAGGAGCGTGAGTCAAAGGCTTCTTTTCAACAGCAAGAAACCAGGGCTTTGACTAGTGTTGAAACAGTCAAAGCTACTTTCTGTGACGTATCTATAGATATTTGACTGAATTCCCTCTTCTGTAGGCCTGAAGCCAACTTACAGGCCTTAAATTACAAAATGTTTGCATTACTGACGCTGCCTGGGTTCAAAATATTTATTCTGTAAAGCAGTGTATTACACCAGAAAATTTTAAGCTCTACTTAAGCATTGCACCACAAAAAGAACAGCTGATTCAAAAAAAGAAAGTCAGTTACTGCATATTTTAAAAGCTAAACTATTAGAGAGGAGAGAAAAAGGACATGAAAAAAGAAGATACTTGTATGAAGATCCTGGGCCTCTTAATTTTTAAACCAGGCAAGGAATATGACTTCCAGAGCAGCAGAGGAGCTGCAGGGACAGAGCCAAGGCCTGGATTGCCATCTAGTGGGGTCTGGTCACTGGGGATAGGCACAGGAGTTTCACATTTCAGGGGCATGCCTTGATTCTTTATACATTGCACAGTCCTAAATTAGCTTATTTTCACTTCAGCTCTCCTTTAAGCTGCCATCTGGCTTAAAGGCCGTGAGTTTCCTTGTGCAGGAGTGAAAACTACATCACACTTTGGCTGGATGCTGTAGGGCTGCTGTAGCACCGGGGAAGAAAACCTCAAGTCATTGCAAAGTCTGGCTGGCAGGGGTTTCACAGCAACCACTAAACCCTGCCATGTAAGGGAGAGTTCACTCTCGTTAAAAGCAAGTGAATGCAGGTTTCAAATGAAATACAGCATTTATTCATTTGGAGTCATTTTCCACAGCATACCTTTGAAAAGACCCAGCAGGGCATGCTTGAGAGGGCTCTTGCTGGAATGCAAATAGTATTTGGGCTGATTTATCCACCCTTCCCTTGCGCAGGCTCTCCAAAGACCAGGACAGCATCTTCTGCTTGCAGAGTATTCCAGAACACTCGAGAAAAGCTGTTTCTGAGGTCCCATCTGGCTGATATTCCTGTCCTGTCCTGGGCACTGAAACACAAGCAAACACCTTGGACAGCATATGAACTTAGTGGTTTGGTAATGAAATGTTGATTATGTCACAAACTGTGACTCCACTAGGTGGCACAGAAGTACTTTTTCTGGGATAAATTTAAGCATTGCCACTGCAAGGAAATTTCCTTCAGGAAATCCAGCACGAGCTGCCTTTTCCATTCCTTTGGAGAGTCATTTCTAAGCATGAATATTGTGGGACCTTGATATCAGGTATTAAAAAAAAGCCCTCAAGGTGAAAGCCACTCAGTCAATCACTGGATTTGGGATTTTTTATACCAAAGGGATCTTGAAAACTACAGTGTTGGCCCTGCCCAAAGGCCAAAAAGCAGAAAATAAGCTGCCAGGATGAAGCATCGGACAAAAATGAGGGAGCAAAGTGTGGACTGATCCCAGCAGTGTGAACCTTCCCTCAGCTTGCTGCAGGTTAGCCTTGGCACGTTCCCACGGCTTTTACTCCAGTCCTGACGCTGCAATGAAATGCACCAGTGGTGGCTGAGCCAAAGAACAGGAATGCTTTTATGGAACTGTATGGGCACACTGCTAAGACTGCTCTTTTTTCCTATGCAGCTGCACCAAAAAAAAAAAAAAAAATGTCCATCAAGTCCCTCTGCACTGGAACAAATGTTTTTCACATTTTTTGAAAGTCTGGGGTTTTTTTTCAAAATTTTTCATTGGAAATCACTAACCTCAAAAACCAGAATCATGGGGGTGTGCTGTTTGGTCTAAAATGGAAAAGCCTTCAGATTCTGTGCTCTGTGCAGAACGGGAATTTTGAGTTGGATGACAACAAACTTCAGCCAGCTCTGTGCAGTCCCCTAAGCTCTTAATCAAGTGACAGGCCATTCTAGACTTTGGGGTAGAGTTTCCTATGACAGACGAAGCACTCAATTAATTTTGTCATTTCCCTCTGCTCTTGAATTTCCCTGTCTCAGACTTGCCCATACCCAGATTTTCATGGTTTCTGCATCCCTGTCACTTTCCTGTGGCTCCAGCTTTTGCTAAGTAGAGGTCACAGGTTCCAGCTGCCAAATGCCACACGAGGTTGCTAACTAGTAATTATTTGTGTTGGTTCTCACACTTTGGCAAAGCTACTTGGCAGGTCCTGGTAACCCAATCCTCCACTTGGTTTATTGCTGGGAGAGAGTGGAAGCTGCCCACAGCGACCCTTGCTGTAAATATGACATATATTAAGTCCTACTGAAAGACTTGGCCTGAAACCAGTGACTTTTTCTCCATTTACACTTTTCTGCTCAAAAGATATTTCAGCAAAGGAGTGAAAGTTATAAACCTAGATAGAGATGTCTGTCAGTCTCAGTGGTTGCCCATGGTCATCTTCAAATAATGTTACCATTCTAATTCCTGTGTTGATGTATTGTATATTGAGTGCTCCAAAGACTTGAATGTGGCCAGCTTTTCTCCAGAGAGTAAGGCTGTTTCTTAAAATGCTGCCTCTCCCTATTAAAAAAATTAATATATATGTATATATTTCAGTAAAACTTTTATGTTCAGTCTGCATCTCCAAGGATTTTACTGCTCTGTAAAGCAGACTCTGTGATGTTGCGGAGTAATATTGCATGAGTTATCACAGTTAAAGGAACTGAGCTGTGAGGTCTGAGGAGCTGAACACCATAAAGTGAAGCATAATTAGATGCTCAGACCCAAACTATGGCTGCAACATGGTTGGTATATGTTCTGATTAAGACACTTCTTGCAATTATGAAAGGAATGATTCCTCTGAAATAGCTCTGAAGATGCAGAGAAATGCTTAATTTCCAGAGTCTGTGGTTTAGGTGCTCCTGTCCCCCTGCCAAAAGGATTGGTGCTTGCCCAAGAAACTCAGGACAGCTCTGGTGCCCCACTTTCACTGGGATCTGCAGCTGCCATCCCTTCCTGCCTGCCTGGAAGTGTTTTCCAGACTCAGTGCTGTATCCATCAGTCACATGCACATGATGCTCATGGAGCAGGCTTGTCTTCTCCTTTTTTATGTTGTTATCTGAGAGGTAAGCAGCTATGTATATCTGAGCACATTAAAACCAGTTCCAAGAAACACATGATTAACATCAGTGTTTTAATTAAGCAGCCACCTTCTGAAGTTTTATGGCACTCGTGTCCTTGTGCATGTGTTTGGGTATTTAGCAATACCCCTCTGTTACGTAATGCATCTTCTTTTGTAGGTGACATTTAAGAAATAACAAAATCATAAATATTAGAGTGACTTCAGACGGAAAAAATTTTCAGCTCATTTCTTCAGCTCAGTCTGTCCTGTCTCATACTCCTCAAGCTTTATTGTATTTTATTGTTATGCCTGCCTTTTGCATCGTATAGTCTCAGCTGTGTCAGGGGCTGCTTTTTCCCCAAATGAAAACCAGCAGCTGTCTGATGGCAAGCACACTGGTACATACAAACTAAGAACGTCTCATTCAAATAATAACACTTTTTTTGCCTAAACTCTTTTTGAAGCCATTGAAAGTGTCCTGTTACACACTGGGATATAAGGAGTAGCTGTGCCCTTGTGCAGAGCAGGAGGGGTCCTGCTGGTGGCTTGGGAGGTGGTGGATCTGGGTCAGATTCTCCTGTCTGTGTTTTGCTGCTGGGGAAAAAGCTTTTCCCAAGTTCAGTACGGCAGCAGTGCAACAGGACAAACCCTTGACCCCATCCACTGCCATCCCACGAATTTGGGAGTGTTCAGGTACATCCCACAGGTGAAGGGTGAGTGGCTCTCACCTCCCTGAGGGCATTTCTTGGTGGCAGATTTAAGACAGACTGGGAGGTAGCTGATGGCAGGGCATCTAATTACAGGCTTTCCACTTTCCAGCCTAACCCAGTGTCACACATAAACCTGTCAAAATTCCTCACAGACAGAAGATATGATGGAAAGTAAAGCTGACCCCTGTGTAGGGTTTGTTGGTATATTCCTACTTTCCTTCCTCTGCTTTTGCTTGGCTTTAACCACCTTCAAATATATGTTTGGCAGAAAATTGTGCACTGCTGTAAATATCAACAGAGAAAAGGGGATGTCAAGCAGGTTTCCAACATAAGGGAAATATTTCATGTTGCTCTGGTGGTGCCAATAACTCCCGGTATACAATAAGGCTAGAAAGCAGTTCTCAGCTCATGCCATGCTCTGATTCAAAACTGAGCATCTCAACTCCAAAAGACTGAAGGCTTCCTAGATTTAACTCCTTTGATACAGCTTCATTTCTCCCTGGAGTCAGATTGAGAGACTAATGTAATCAAGAGTTATTTAAGGAGGCAGGAGCAGGTAAGATCTCTCAGGTTTTTTGAGACCTGCAGTGTAGAGTTGAGCCAGTGAGATGCCTGACCAGGGCCAGGAAACCATAAATAGGCTCCTGGGGAGAACTAGCATTAGGAATTAGGAATTAAAACAGCAACAATTAGAGATGGAAACCTGAGAAAATACTGCAGTACAACAGTCCTAGACAGGGCAGGTGAGTTTTTTCCCCCTATCTATAAAAAGGACAGTCCAGCTGGGCAGGTACCCCAACAGGATGCTGAATACCAGTCCCCTTGCCTAGTGGCCATGAATACATCCCCAAAAGACATCATGTGCTCCTCAAATCCAGCTACCACACATCCAGACCAGGGCTGCAGAACTGGGAAAGCAGAAGGGGATGCTATTTTTCATGGAAATCTCTCACAGGCGTATCTCAGTACTGACACTGGGATTTTTCTGATGGTGTCACAAGAGCAGCATAGAACTGACTGATGTGTTTTCTCCTAGAGGAGCAAAGCTTTAAGTGTAAACTAGGAATTCCTCATTCATTACAAAACTTGCTTCAGGACATGGGATACCATCTCCTCTGCGTAGGTGTGAGAATAGAAAGGGATCAGGAAGGAACTAGTGAAATGCAGGGGCTAAAAATAACCAGATGGCTTTTTTCTCACCAGACTTTAGAGCTTTGATCTCTTGTTGCCTTTGTTTCAGCAGAAGGGAGAGTTCCAGAATAGCTGTTGATATTTAGCTATAGGCCTTCCATGAGTCTTTCTAAATTTGTGTACGTTAGCAAAAAATAAAAAGGATACATATTTTAGCATCTTACAGCTTGTGTGCCTTCTTGTGGTTTTCAATAGAGCAAATATTCCTCACTTTGGGAAATCCAATAAGAGATTTTAAATACTCCCTTGTGTTAGTTACCCTGATACGACAGCTTCTCACTTGGTATTGTGTGATTGTGACACCTGATCTTGACCTAAAGCAGAAATAGGAATAATGAAAAAGAAAATATTCATTTGGCCACAGCATTAGAACCAAAATCAACCTCTTCATGGGTCAATTCCTCATTTTGAGAGGGAGTTATGCTTGAACACTCACCTTAACAATGCAGGGTGAAGTCGTTCTGATACTGTCAAAAGGAAAATAGTCTTTATCTAATGTCTCTGTGACTTGTTTTAATCCCGAGGAAATTGTTTAAAATATTTCCTCCTTGCTTCATTAATTAGTCACATAGAGAACTTCTGAAGGAGAAGTGACCGTGCTAAGTTCATGAATGATTTGAATTTATGGTGTATGGTTGTGGTATAATTTGGGAAATAATCTTCAGTTGAAACAATGTTGCAGGGTCCCATATCAAGCAAATTAATATCTTGTGTTTGTAAAACCTTGCTGTTTTCATCCTGTTATGTATGTTATATTCTGAGCAGAAGCTACCATTTATTAAAGTGAAATATCTAGGCAGGTACACAGAGTGGAGAAAGTAATTATTCAAAAGAAATATTGGTCAGTCGAGTTTCTATACATTACAAATGGCTAGAATTTGGTTAATGGCAGTGTGGTGGCAACCACTTAATTTGTTTTGACGCCATTCTGCAGGTGCTGAGGTTCTTTTCTGGCAAAATGCAAACCCTTTGATGTTAAAAATGGTGTTAAGACATCCAGCTTTTACCCCCACCCCATGTTTGGTAATTTAATCATCCATTGAAGCAGATCATTTCACTGAAGGGCTCCAGCCTGCTCACAGTGCTTTGGAGATTTTTCTTACTTAACACTTTGTTCTAATTTATTGGTTCAGCACTGTTTTTCATGTCTCTCTGGGTTTATAATTATAGTTCCCATTAACTTCAGCACGGCAGGTGATATTAAATCTACCTGTGTGCTGTGTTTTAGCCATTGTGTGAGAAAACTGTCAGGGCAATGCAGAATGGTGTAGTTCCCTCCCTCACTTGGAGTTACAACACACAGCATCAAAATCTGCTCTGAAGTGCACTTATCGGGGGGGCCTTATTTTGAGAAGATGAGCACTGGAGGATTTAGTCAAGATTTAGTTCTTAAAGGAGTCAAAATCTGCTCCGAAGCACAGCAGTAAGCGGCCTCCTTTTCAGAAGACAAGCATCAGAGGAGGATCAAGTCAAGATTTAATTCTTAAGAGTGGCGCGACCTTTCAGACATGATTCTGAACTCACAGACTCTCCTCGTGGCTGGGGTGGGTTCTCTCTCCAATGTGCTCCCAAGCAGAGGGAGGACAGGGGTCTGCAGGTGGGTGCTGGGGAGCACGGCAGTGACCTCCGGCTCACACGGCCGCTGCGGCACCTCCCGAGTGATTTATGGGGCCTGATTTGCTGCTGCCAGTTACCTCTGATTTGTGAACAAGCTGGAATGAGCCTCGGGGAGAGGACAGAGGGATGCTTGAAAGGAAGGTTTCATACCTCCCCCCCTGCTCTGAGGGGCTGAACGTGTAATCTGCCACCAGAGTTCTGTAATTTCTGCCTTGCCTGGTCATCTGGGGGGAAGGAAAACTGAAAACTGATGATAGCCTTGGAACAAGCACTTGAAGAGGTCTGGGGTTGTTGGGGGTTCTTTAACTACCTGCAGGTAGAAATCCTAAGGAAGGGGAGGGCGCAAGGAAGGAGCGGTTTGTGTCTCTGGCAGAGAGGTGACTGAAATGTTATGGAGAAGGGAGCTCTTTGCGATAAAAACAATACAGGAGCCTTTCCTTTTAGACAAACTCGAAAATAAACTTGAAAATAATCTGTTTTCTTCTTCCTGGTAACTTATTTGAAGTTTGCAGGCTCTGCATCAGGATGGGCCATGTAAGCAGTGCTCTATCAAGTTTCTGGGGAGAGGAGAGGCCCTGCTCATTTCTCCATGAAAAGCCCTTGGGATGCCCCAGGGATTCCCAGGCGCTTCTCCACATCTTTGTTCCTGTAAGTGTGAGCCTTGCCACCATCCCTTGCAGCATCCCAAAACCCTTCAGGTGTCTGTGCCGCATCCCCAGGAAGGTGTGGAGAATCCAGCTGTTCCTCCTATGCTTGTGGTGCCAAGTGTGGGTAGCTCCACGGGAGGGAACCCTGGGCAGATTAAATCAGTAGTTGCAGCAGGATATGAGGTTCTGGCATTTAATAAAGCCCCACTGGAGCTGGATACGTGGCTGTGCTTCCATTAGTGAGGAACCAAAGAGGAGATGCTGAGTGATGTGCTATCTTTTTAATCATGTTAGTCCACATGAGACTTGGACAGAGTTATTTATTACCCATCCTGTTTTCATCACTGAGGTTTCCAGCTCAAGCTGAGAAACCAAGTTTCTCTCTTGGTTTCTCCACTTTCTTCCAACTTTGGCTTGAAGAAGCTGCTAGAAACACTCAAAAAAAACCAGTATTACCACTCAGAAATTTACACCATGCTGGCAGTTTCTGTAAAACAGACAAAATTATTACTTTTTCCTGCGATCAGGACTGAGAGGCTTGGAGTATGTTAAAATGGAGATCTTTGCTGTCTATCTTGCAGACCAAACAGCTACCAACATGCCAACATGCAATTTATTTTCTAATATTTCCTTGCAACTGGAGGAAAAGATTTTCTTTGCCTACAAAAAAAATTTGTAAAGGTCTTTTTCATACTCATCTCACGGTATGATTTCTGAGCTGAAACTCTGAGGAATCTCATCACAAACTTTTGAAGAAATTTGAGAAGAAAATTATGAAGGTAAATGTCAGTGCTACTGCTGCCATTTTACAAGCTTTATAGCACATGTGGCCACATAATACAAATAATAAAACACACTTTATCTACAGTTATTTGTGACTCAGGAAAGCTCTGGCAATGCCACATGTGCAGGATTTGATGGAAAAGCTGGCACAACTGTGGCAACAGCAAACATCTCACTGTGCTTAGGTGAACAAAATCCCACCTTACTGTAAGGCATTATTAGAGGTATGGTGTGTAAACAAGGGATCAAAGTCCACCCAGCATTCCCAGGCTGTGGAATAGGAAATGCCTGCTGTCTTCTATTTCAAATGAACTCCTCCAGACAAAAAAGTTGCAATTATCCAGGCAGCTCTAAGGAGATGAGTGAGCAGCTACTTCAGAAACAGTGAGAGTGTTAAGCGTACACAGTTCAGGTGTTGCCTTCTGGCAGTTTTTGCATGTTCTTTAATATTAATCTTTGTAATTTAATAGGCATAAATAGAGATCATAATTACCTTAAACAAAAATCCTTTTAAAGTTTCATCTGGCACATTATTTTGTACTTCTTTTTCCCCCCTTCAGACTGCAAACCATCCAGGCAGGATGGGAAATACAATACTTGGTTTCTTATATTGGGCAGCAGTAAGTTTCCCTGCTGAAGTAATGGCCAAAACTTGGACAACTTCCACAGAACTCTGTTATTTTGGTTATTTTAGGGATAGCTGGAGTTCAGACTGTTTGGAAACCATTTCTGACAGTCAGTAGCATCCATAAGTGTTTTATGGAGCAGTCCACTGGGATCTGGGGAAACTTAGGAGGTGTAGTATGCCTTAAAGTCAGCTTGCCAATTCATAAATAACCACCTGAGCAAATGGGAATGAGGGGAAACTTTTGCCTAAAGCTGGAAGCAAAACACCTCTGCTCCACCTGGAGCAGACTTGCCCAGGCTCCCTTTGGATAGACCAGCCTGTCTTGAGGGTACTTTTCAAGACAATTTAAGATAATCCTTTATTTTTTTCCTCTGCTGCTGCTGCTTCTAATAGCTGAGGACTGGTGGTTGTGGAGGAAGCTCCAGGAGGTATCATAAACAGAACAAAGCACCCAAAATAGGGCCAAGTCCCTTTCTCCTTTCCTTTTCCTCCTGACAGTAATGGTAACTCTTCAGAAGGAAAAACTTGCATCCAAATTGTCCCTTCCCATTTTTGGGATTTCCTTTCCACAGCCGGCCAAGGTTTGGGGTTTATTTTTCCTCTGTTGGACTCCATTTGTGAAGAGGAAAATGCATTGCAAAGCTTGAAAGCCCAGGGCAGGGTTGGTACTTCCCCCTCCCACCTTCCTGCATCTCTGAACCTTTCCTCTTCCTTAGATGTTTGGGGAGCAGCTCAGGCCAAAAGGAAGAAAGGAGAAGCGTGGGTTTAATTTGGCTTATTGTTTATGGTAGATTGCCTAATTTTAGGTGAATGGCCATTTGTTATAGTACCTGATGTGTATTTTGATATTGTAATTTGAATTAGGGGAGTCCTCCAGTGCCAAGATTAGCATCATAAATAAAATAAATTTAAAAAGGGTTAAAAAAACAATCAGCCAGTCCAATTAAAATTGTGGCTGTCTGGAGCCATGGAAAAATGTAGCATAAAGAGAGCTGCAAGATTTGCAGGGTGGAGCTGGCATTGGCAGCAAAGAGTGCAGGTACATACCTGTCTCCCTGATTTGGCCCAAACAACTGCCAGTGTGCTCTTTTTTGGGGATCAGAGAACAAAAGTGAGGCAAACACCACTGAGCTGCGGGGAGAAGCCAATGCCAAGAGGATAAGTACGTGTTCAAACAGTCCCCCCTTTCCTGGAACATCTCTCATCTAAAGGACTCTCAGCTCCCGTGCTTATCGGTTTATTGTCCTGCTGTCTGGCAATTAGCGATCCACTTCACCTCTTGCAAGCTCACATCACTGCTGAGCCAAACTGACAGGATAAACTGGTGGTGCTTAAAATTCCATTTCCAGTAATAGAAACGTACCCCATCCTGTCATTTTTTAAGCTTGTTCTTGTTGTTGTTGTTGTTACACAAAACACCACCACATTAGATTAAGCCTGGAAGGCACAAATTTCAAGGGTGAAACCTGTGTTTCTGAACAGAATGACAGCCTCTAGTTTTCACACCGTAGAATTTTCTTTTGACTTTGGCACTCAGATTTCTTCCTTCTTTACAAGTTTTCTTTTTTTTTTTTCTTTGTCTGTCATTTTGTGTAATCAAGCCTTGAATTAGTAAATCCATTAAACATGTACTGTGCTGTAAGCTTGTTCCGGGACTCTCTTAAAATCAGTGGGTATTAGGGTTTTGTTCGAGCACTTCATTAAATCAAAATCTTTGTCCTTCTGTCCTGTTTTGGTGGGATTTTGCACCTAGTTCAGTTCCTAGATTTCATGTCAGTACGGTTATGCCAAGTTTGCTCACTGGCAGTGATTTCTTCTGGGATACTTTCAGGAAACAGAAGAAAAAAAGGAAATGATACCCGAACAAGAAAAAATTCCATTAGCATTCAGATTCCTGGATGGCCACACTGGCTCAGCTGGACATAAAGCTGATTTATAATGTGGTGAAGCACCCCAGGCTCTGAACTGTGTGAAAAGCAGCTGCCGTGAGATGTCCTTCCTGTCCTGTTGGGATGGCAGCAAAACAACTCTTTGCACAAAATTTATTGTGTGCTGATCCTTAACCAGCTTGCAGAGCGTAGTGGTGTGTATTGGACCAAACATGCCAAAATTAGCAAAGATCTGGAGATGCCCTGTGTGTGGAGCAGTGTTGGAGGCTTGTGAAGAGCTCAGACTGAGGCTCAGCCACTTCTTGATAAATGTGTGATCCAGCAGAATTTTGGATCTAATTGAGCATCATCAAAGCTCAGCATTTGTCACTCCCTTTCCAAAATGCCTTCCTCATGCTCCCCTTTATCACTCTTCTCTGCATTGCCCTGAAAAAAAATGAGTGCCTATAAAAGAAAGACATAATCCTCTTTCTTCTCATTTGAATTCTCTGTACGAACCAAGTCAGCAAACACACAAACCCTCCTAGAAAAAGTCTTTCATGTAGGTAACAGTGGATTTTTTTTTTTTTTAAAGAGGGCAGTCTGCCAGAGGGTGCCCAATATAAGCTTTTGTAGACAGCAGTTTTTCTACACAGAGCTGAGTTGACAGCTTTCCTCCTGGGATAATCACAATCTTCATTCTTCTGGGACAAAATTGCTTCTGACAGTATAAAACCCAGGACATCTTTGATGTAAAATCTGACTCAAACACATGAATGGTGAGACTACAGAGCCATCCCATTCAAGAGAAAATGTTAGTAGTGGAGGCAAGATCAGAGGTGCCAGCCGAATTAATCAAACTAGTAAAACGTGAGGAAGTCTCAGTCCGTAAAGCTGCCCAATAAATCCCAGTGCACAGCGTTGGAAGGGAAGTGCCTTTGGACACTAAGCTGGGTGTCAGACTGGGGCTGGGCGCCCTGTGTGTGCCATCCTGCCCTGCTGGTTTACGCCTGCTGCGCTGCATTAAATGTTCTGAACGTGCATTTTTTTCAAAAATCTGGGTCTCTAGTGCTCATTGGCATACTGTAATGTGCACTGCTGGGTTGTTCTCCCTCCCTCTTCCTTTCTTCCCCTCGTTGGGGATGGGGAGCCGATGTCTCAGGTAGTGGGGGTGAACCTGGCAGGGTTGGCTCTGTTCCCTCAGCCTGACCATGTGCCCCTAAAAATCGGCCAGTTTGAGTTTGTAAAGGTAATTATGGGGTTTTTTTTTCTACGGAAGGACAGAGGATCGAGATGAGCAGCCAATTTTCTACAGAGGTAAAGTTAACCAACGCTGCCGTGTTTTTTCCTTAGATTTTAAAAACCGCAGGAGGGAGTTGTTTTTTCAAAGCTCAGGATGTTTTGGGATAAACAAAGGTGCAGTTAAACCAAATATTAATTGTGGCATGTAGCCCAGGAATATCAATATCCTGGTAAGCCTGGCTTTGAGCATCGTTTGCTTACAAAGACGTGGAGATCGAATGGAGTATTGAAAACCAGAAAGGCAAAAGGAAAAGTTTGTGTTCCTGGAGACTTTAAGCAAGCAGAAGGATGGAGCTGGTGAGAGGGCAGGGAATGCTGCATTTGCGGGACTCGTGTCCGGGCGGGAAGTGGTGGGTCAGCAGGTGGCACCAGCGCCCCATCCATCCATCCATCCATCCATCCATCCATCCATCCATGCATCCCTCTCCCGGCAGTGCCGCTCCACAGCCCACTGGGTTTGGAAAATATCCTGTTTGCTTTCCTTTTTAGCTCGTGTGTAGTGTCACCCAGATGCCAGACACTTTATCTGAGTACAAAACTCAAGCAACTGCTTCCAATCTGGGCTGTGTCCATACACCTGAGGTGAGGAACGGTAAGGTCTCTCCTTTCTGCGCCCCTTACAGCAAGAATGCAAGATCTAACAGCCTGCAAGCTCCTAAAAAAAAGTTTTAGATGATTTTTCATCTTGTTTTGTTGTCACATTCGCTTTTCCTAAGCATTCCTGCAAGAGCCCTCTAGAAAGGAAATGGAGTTTAGCCTGGAAGAAGACTGAGACAGGACCTTACCAATGTATCTAAGAATCTGCAGCGAGGTGCCAAGGGGCTGGACCAAGTTCTGCTCAGTGGTGCAGGGCAATAGGGCAAGAGGCAAGGGGAAGAAACTGATGCACAGGAAGGGCCACCTGAACGCGAGGAAGAACTTTACTGAGCAATGACCAAGTGCTGGAACAGATTGCCCAGAGAGGGTGTGGAGTCCCCTTCCCCAAAGATATTCAAAAACCACCTGGACGCAATCCTAAGTAACATGCTCCAGGGGCTCTGCTTGGGCAGCTAATTGGATTAGATGACCTCCCAACCAGACCAATCTGTGACATGGAGGAAAAGCCAGGTGGGGAAAAGCCTGCAGAATTAGCACAGACTGACCAGGCACACACGGATTTCCCTGCTCCTGCCAATATTTCTTTAGCAGGTCTCAAAGTCCTGCTGATTTCCCTGTGAATCATCCACTCTTCGAGCTCATTCAGTGCCTTGCTCACTTCTTTGCCCTTCGGTCTTCTGCAGAGGCTCCCTGTTCTCCCCACTCAGCGAGTACAAAGCAGCCCTGTCTCCGCGGTTCAGCCCAGCATCTGAGCACGCAAGTAATTCCATCCCCATTCAGCAGAACACTTAGCCACATGCTTACCTTTAATTATGTACTTAAACCAAAGACGTGTGAACTTGTGCTCTGGTCTCATGCTGGAGATGCTTAAAGTGAAATAAATATTGGCTGATTTCCTGGATCAGGACCTACCTAAATAGAAGATTACCCCACCTGATATTTAAAATTAGATTATGTTTAATTTGGGAGTCAGGGCACTTCCTTGAAGTCACATCGATTTGCCATAAACAATTCTTGGAGGCAATGCCCCTGGGGCCTAATCCAGGCCCCTTCCATCAGGCTCCTGTTGATGTCAGTGGATTTACATTAGGTCCAGGGAAGAAGGAAGGAAGGAAGGAAAGGAAGGAAAGGAAGGAAAGGAAGGAAGGAGACAAACCCTGTGGATTTACCCCCCTGGGTGATACTGGTGAGAGCTCTGGATGAAGCCCCAGCAGCCTCTTCCCAGAGCTGGCACAAGATTGTGGGGTGGGAGTCAGGGTGCTGCAGATCATGCTCACCCCCATCTCCTCTCTCTCACCCCCATAGCCCAAACAAAGTCATGGAGCTCAGAAGATGAATTAAAAGTTGTCCATTTTTTGTGTGCAGACGAAGTGTGTGGCTCTGCTGTGTGATGCTTTTGCTGTTGGGATGAGGCAGGGCTGACTTACTGCCCACAAACTTAAAAACAGGATGGTGACTCCGTCACCACACAGCTTTTGAAGAGCTTCTAGCTCTGTTTTCTTTAAAGAGGTGAAATGGATAAATCAACAAATAAACTTAATTAGAACAGGGTGATAAATTTGTACAGATTTACATGCCTCTGGATAGTAATATATCTTCTCACTTCTGTAGGGGAAAAAGAAGGAAAAAAAAAAAAAGAGGTTTTTTTGGAAATAAGTATCTGAATGGGGTACTGGAACCATCTTAAACCACACTTCAGTGCAGCTAAGAGAGGAATTCACACATAATCCTGTGCCCAGATGTTAGGGTTTTCTTCTTCACACAAGACATCTATCATCAGAAAGGGGAAGCTGTCTCATTTAATTTGCATTCCAGGTTACTAAGGAATTTAGTTTGTTGCAGTAAGCATGGGCAGTGTTTTGCTTAGCTACAGAAGCCAGAGACAGATTGTATAATTTCCATTTCCTGATTATATGACAATCATAAGTGAAAGGGCAAAGCTTGGACTGTTTACTACTGGATGTGGAGTTTAAAGGGCTGTTTACAAAATCAGGGTTGTGAAGAGAGGGGGTTCCTAAAACCAGCCTGCTCCCACCTCCTNGTTCCTTTAGCCGACCAAGATACGAGGATATTTCGTAATCATAACAAAGAGGGAGCGGGGCGGGGGCCAAGCTGCGTCTTGGCTGTTCCTTGTCCCTGTGAGTGGTACAGAAGGACAAAGCTCAGATGGGATGAGCACGTCCTGTGCTGTAAGGCAGATGTCCCCTCCTGAGAGGAGCTCCTGACAGCTGGAGGCTGCATGCTGCTCACCATGGAGGGAGCAGAGGGTGCTCCTGCTGCCCAGCACCCCTCAGCAGCATGGCAGAACAAGGCAGTCCTGCTCTCCTTTGTCACGCTCCCTTTTTGGCAGAGCTGATGGGCGAGCGTCGGCTTTTGGGGTGCTGGAGGTGAGTGCAATGGGGCACCTCAGCAGGCAGCTCCCACCAGGTGCCAGCAGCAGGGCTGTCCCACCAGGCATGGCAGTGGGAAGAGACATTGGCACAGAGCTTGCCCAGGTCAGTCCTGGCTCCTGCTTGGCTGCCCACACCCTGCTCCCGCTGTGGACGCTCCTGTGCCGGAGCAGGCACCTTCCCTCCCTTCCCCTCCCGGGTTTTCCACTGTGACTCCTGTGCTGTGTATAGAAGAAGGTTCTGTTTCTTGTTCTTTTGCAATACTAGTAGCACTCGGTTTAAATTTAATTTTCTTCTTTTCAACAAGCATTTTTTTGGCAGTGCCTTCTTTGCCCTTCAGCTGTTTTAAATGTTTATTTCTCATTTTGCACATGTTTGACAAAGACAGCACTTACACAATTCCTCTCCGAATAATTTTCCCTTTCTCCCTAGAGTCAATAAAGTGGAGAGATTATAAAATGAGACACTGCACTCCTGTGTTAGGCAGCGAGGTTGCCCATCTTGTTTCTCTGCTCTAGAAGGCGGTGCTGGGATGTGAAGCCTCAAACCCCCGTGTGCTGCTCCAGCTCCTCCCAAACACTCTTCCTGCATGCCACCACTTTTCCAGAAGTACAAACTCAGCTTTGGGATGGGGGGTAGAAGAAACTGAAGCACATTGCCTGAACTGTCATTTTGAAGTCCACACTCACCTTTCTTCCTGTTCTCTAGAGCCTTGAGGTGTGATTAAATAGTATGTGCCCACCAAAACTGGGGCACCTCCTGAGGCAGTCACACTTCCAGCACAGTGAGGAGGGTGGGCGTTAATGAGAATGATTTATCAGTGAGATAAATTGTCTCAAGACATCGTTGCTTTCAGACAGCACAAACTACTTTGCACGTGGGCAAACTGAGAAAAGTGTCAGCCCTCCCGTTTGTTATCTCATCCAAACAAGTCACCAGTGACTAAATGACCAAGTATTTTCTTAAAGTTCTGCATTATTTATGTTTAATCCACTGATTACACAAAGAAAGTGGTCTGGATTAAAAAAAAAAAAGGGGGTTTTAACGATGAAAATCTGTGTCACTATTAGGGTAAAATAATCTCAAAATTTGCTCTAAGCTTAACCCAAGATTAAAACTGATCTAGAAGGAGAAAATGGTAGAGTAATAGAATGGTTTGGAATAGATTTAATTCACTCAAATTCTTTGTAAATTTGGCAAAATTGTTCTGGTTTGGAATTTTAGCCTGAGCTCACACTTCAATAAACTACTGCTTTCTTCCTGTCTGCAATCTGAGTTGGATGCATCCGCCATTTGACTACTTTAATTTCTTTGGAGGGGAAAGTCTTGTTCCCAGCCATGAGTGCTTGAAAATTGCAGCTGCCTTGTTTGCCACATTAAAAATACGGGCTGAAATCCTGCATTGGCAAAACTCTCCTGAATTTCACTAGGCCCAGGTTTTCCCTCATGGGATACTTTGGTTCTTCCACCATCTGTCTGGCTAATTGTTATAATGAGATTTGCAAAGGGCAAACTTGAAAGTCAGCTGGAAAGTCCAAGGTGAGCTATTGCCTCAAATTCACTTTCCATGAGCATTCTCACAGAGAGAGCTGGAGTGCTGAAATGTACAGGGAAAATGAACAAAACAGACCTGCAAACATCATTAAGTCCAGACTCAGTTTAGGGATCAAATTCCCTTGCAAAGAAGAATCTTTTTCTTTTAATATTATTTCAGCTCTGCAAATTTCATACCTCAAAACTGTCCATGAAAAAAAGAAAAATTAAAAACAGAGAAATAGGAAAACATGTGGGTGATGTGACAGAGTTTGCTCCACACATGTGAGCAAATGAGTTGTGAGCACTTCCCTCTCCAGATTTGCTGCTGGACAGAGATGGGCAGCACCCCTCAAGCTCTCCCTGTGGCTGTTCTCCATGCCCTGCATCCATGGGCACTGCACACCCTGCTTGGCTCCTGGTTCCCTGGGGGATTCTGGTGCCATGTCTGTAGCTGCATGGAATCCAGTAATGATGATTTTTGCAAACCAAACTGAGCACACCTTGGTTTCTTTTAGGGCAGATATTCAGGATATCATCTGCTTCTCTTGCTTCAAAGCACTTTGACACTGGTTCCCTTTTCTTACCCCACTCTTTTCCCAATTTTTTTTTTCCAGCATTGTTTACATCGGGCATTGGGATTCCTCCTTCAAAATCTGTGGAAATGTTGTGAAGAAATGAATGTAAGTAACATGTGGCTGGGCTTCTGGAGACAACCTTCAGAAGCTGAAAACAAGCTCTGGAATAACATGCTAGGGAGAGCAAGTAAAAAATGTTGCCACTTGGTCCCCTGAAAAATCAGTTGGACAAACCATGTGGTAGGAAACACTCCCACCCTGGCACACTCTCAGGCTGTGAAAACATCTGATTGTCTGTATAAGCAAAATATTTCCTGATGGTGCAGTATTCACTTTTTTTTATACCCAGGCTTTCCACTTCCCCTTCAAAATATGTAAGAATATTAATGCCTAATGCCCACTCAATTCCAGTAATTAAATTTTGGCCTATGTTCAATTTCGGTAGACTTATGCTTTATAGAGCATCACAAATATCAGCTCAGACAATATTCATAGTGAAAAGTGGAAAGTCTCTGTTTTGAAACTCCCCAGGTTTCTTCTTCTCATGAAACAAGTGATGAGCTAGACAGGGACTTGCACAGAAATGTTGTCCAAGAAGTCTTTGCCACCAAAGGGTTTAATATGAAAATATTTTGCCATCTATGCACAGCAGTTTCTGCATTTTTGAAAGCAAACCATGCATTTGTGTAAGAATTTGCAGCTGAAAAGTAAGTGCTGTGTGAATTCAGCTTCCTCAGTCTTACTTGTCAGAAAATCTTACAGTTGTGAAAGTGTAGGATTTGTGACACTTGTAATTTTCTCTTGGTAACTTTCTGCAGCTGTTTGTGGTAAACTGTCCTGAAACCATTGCTTCTTTAATAAAACCGGTGAGCAGCCTTGTTTTCTTTGCATTTGCACACCAGCAGACCAGGTATGTTCGTCACTATTACATGGATTTTCCATCTGCCCTAAGAAGTTTTGGTAATATTAGGTTATGGTTTTTTGCACAAGCCATTCTTCTGTGTAGGCATGGCAGGTGCAAGGTGGTTATTCAATTGAAATTCTAGAATACATATATATATTCTTAATTTTCAAGTTCTCCATCATGCTCTTTCCACTGCCTCACTGTAGCTCTGTAATTGATTTTCCTGTCAGGTCCATCGCTGCTTTGGACTTCCAGAGGTGACATTTGCTCCTGACTTTCTTATGCACAGCTATCAACTTCATTAAATACAGCACCCCACGTTGTCTTATCTGGTTGTAGGTGCTGGAACAGCTCTGTGGTGTTTATTCAGGGGTGTAAGGAATTGTTTTTGCAATCATGGCTTGGCAAAGAGCAAACCAGGAAAGGGTGCCCAGATCAGAACGAGTCTGTCAGGCTCATTTTCTCCTTGCTTTTAATGCTGGATTTATTTTGTCAGCTTCTTGAGGAAGTGGAACGTACAGATGTTTGATACTTGGCTGGAAACAAATTCATTTACATTCCTGAGGTGAAAAGAATATCAAACAAAGTCTGCTTCACTTCTTACCTTCTGTTGACCAAACCTGAGTCTGATCAGGGGAGCACGGTACTCTGTGGTCCTGATAGAGCTGCCATGGGCTAGATTTGAAGGTTATAAGGAGTGCCTGGATATTTAATTGGAATAAAATATCATGGGTTTGTGGCACTAAATGGCTCTGATTTTGAAGAGACAGCAGAGCTGAGCAGGAGTCACTGTGTTTACAGCAGGACACTTGCTGGGAAGGCAGATGGGGCTTCTGGGTGTCTGCTGGGCCTCTGCCAAGTCCTGTGGGTTGTAGGTACAGCTGAGCTGCCATTCTGTGCATCCCAAAGAAAGTACTCAGTATTTCTTTGCTTATTTATAACCTGAGTCCTGTGTCAGGATATGAAAGTGGAGCTGTTTCCCAGGCAGAAATGGCCCTGAGGGAGTCAGGAAAGTGAAAAAGATGCTCCTACAGGAAGGAGGTCTTGCTTAAGGTCAAGCTCCTTCAAAATGGTAGTGAAATGTTCAATCCCATTAATTCCTGCTCACAGTTCTAAAATAAAATATTTCATTGTTTGCTTCCTACTCCAGGGCCAAGTTGTATGTTAAAATTGATAATAGTAAATCATAACATTAGGAAAAATATCCTGTTTCATACATACTTCTCTTTAATGGCATATGATTAGGAACCAGATAGGAAAAAATTATTGGATTTCCTATCCCTTATCTGCAAAGGTCTTCACTCAGTTAAAATGGCCAACATTTCCATATGGACTCCAGCTGCTGAATGCATAACTGAAATAGAGATACAGGGCATAAATAACCAGCAAGACCATTTTCTAAAATACAGACCATTAATATCTAAATTTGGTCGGGGGATAAACCCTGCAAAGAGAAAAGGGGAAAAAAAAAAGTAGCATAGGAAGTTTCAAAAACAGGTAAAACAGATTTAAGTAACAGGTTCTCCTAATATCTGTCAGCTAGTGATTTTCCAGATAGGTAATGCCTCAAGGGTTTCTATGGAGCAGAGAGAGCTCCCTGCTGCTGTGCCTTCTACAGGGTGGTGGAGAACATACCACATACCAAAAAATGGAGAAAACTGAGAGTCCGAGGCTGCACCACTCTCCCAAAGCCTTGCTTGGAGAGCTCAGCAGCTCGAAACACGCTGTTCAGAAATTCCAATCAAGTAGGGGCACGGAGGCTTTGTCAGGAATGTTTGATCATATCCTTTTCTGAAACCTAAATACTTTCCAGATTCAGAGACTCCTGCCCTCGGAAGAGGACAACTAAGTAAAGTCAGCATTTTTAACCAGTAACTCTTCCCAGCATTAGCCATGCAAACACAACTCCAGTTGGAATTAGAAGAATGTATGGAGAGGCATTGATTTTATCTATATTTTATTCGAATCCTTTTTCAGTTAGAGAGCCCACCTATTGCCACATTTTATCATTGCAAGTTTACTGCTGAACGGTGTAAAATCTTTTGATTTAAAGCTCTGTCATGATTCTCCTAAGGCTATACTATCACAGATATATTATGCCTTTCCAGCAGAATTTCTACATAACTTACAAAGCGATAAACCAGATTTTCTCTCTCTGAGCTGATGAATGGAAAAATTCATCCTTTCTTCTGTCCTTTTTGAAAATTAAATCTCAGATTAACTTCATCCTTTCCCAACTGTAAGCACAGTTGGCCTTTTTCAGAAAAGTTGTTATTTAATGTTTTAACTGCCATTTTTCCCAGTTTATGAAAGTGAAAGACTGATTCTACTCCCTATGCTGTCACTGATGCTTGAAATGTAACCCTTACATGAAGTACTCGGGATCTGCAAAGAGCAGAAGCATTTGTTTAGAAGGAAATGGAAAATGTAATATTTCTTAGTACTACAAGGTGGTTTTCAAATGACAAATGACTTCAGACAAGAGTAGCTATGCTGTAGAAGAGAATATATTTACTGTAGTGAGATAGAGTTGCATTTCCAAGGTCAGTATTTTCCCTCATGCTCTGGACAGAACTTGAAGGAATCTTTGGTGCACACACTGTAATTTAAAATTTGGAAGCAGCATAGTCAGGAAGAAGCATGTTTATTCTGCATGCACGGTTTGCATGTCTGTGAAGCTCTTTTAGCAATACAAAGGGTTTGAGGTGAGTGTCAGGTTTGGTTTAGGCCCTTCAGTCTTCAGTTAACGAGCTCCCCACTCCTTGTTTTAGGTTTGCCTGGCCTTAATAATTTATTTATTTGGTGACTTTTGCTTGGAAACAAAATCAATACTTTTAAGGAACCAGAAGACACACACGATTGACAAGTGCCAAAAAGTAGATTTCTCACTGCTTTAAGAGCATACAACTCTGTTGGAAGAAGGGATGTGTACATCTTGGCTTTATGATGTCTGAGCACATTTTGATGCATAAGGAATAAGCATTACTTCCTAACTGGCAGATCCATGTCATAGCTATCTTTAAGAAATTACCTCTCCAGTCTGGCCAAAGAAGAAGGTCAGCTGGGCAGAGGGAAAGCTGTGGGAGCCATTGATGAGAGGCCAAAAGATGCTTATCCTCGCTGGATATACGAGCATGACATGGACAAACCTGAGGAACCTTCACTGCCAACAGACCGGGAAAGGCAGCTCTGTTGTGCTCCCAGAGAAGAAAGACTGAAGGGGGTATAACAAGCTGAATTCCACCACATTCTGAGCAAGGCCTTCCTTCCCTGACGGGTAATTAAGAGAACATGCAAAGAATACATTTTCCTGGCTGGGATTAAGGGATCTGACTTCCCTGGACAGGCCATCAGCCCAAGTCCGTCTGGCAAAACCACAAACCCAGTCATGTCTACCCAATGCTTGGTGCCATCCGCCCCTCCAGCAGTGAGACCCCTCAGGTTTGGGACTGGCTTTGGTTGCAAAATAGTCACAGACTTTTCCCTGAGAAAGCTCTCTCCCTGCTCCTCCCAGGCATGGTCTGTGCAATGACAGACCACAAACGCTGCTCCGATTCTTGAAGAGAGATTGTCCTCAAGAGAACTTATTGTCAGCTGAATCGGGGCACTGTGCACCACCTCCAGCTCCAGCAGGGACCAGGGGGCATGTGTGACATTCACAAATATGTATATACACACATACATGCATATAAATATGTTAGTTGTGGTTATTTAGCTGTTAATGGAGTGATTAGCAAAGGACAATGAATTAAATGAATCCCTTGTGGAGCACATTGTTTTACACAGAGTTACACCAGCAATAATTGGGGCCCTCATTCCTACCTCCCTGCTTCTTCCATATCTGATTAGGGAAAGAAAAGAAGTCCCTAGCCCAATTAAGCCTCCCAGCTGGGAAAAGTGTGAATTTCTGAGGGCATCCCTTTCTCCAGCTTGGCTGTCTCCTCATTAATTATTGTAAACATATTAGTTACAGTAGTTTGTTTTGGAAGGTAAACAGAAATAAAACATTATGAAAAGTGATACAGTAGCAGAGACCACAACTATGCCCAACTCTGTCTGTGGATTGCCATAAATGTCAATATTTTCATTAGATGACTGGTGCTCCTACTGAAGTGGCCAGTGCTGTTCCAGTAATTCATTATTTTCTTTCCATTACTTTGAATATGAGCTCCCTCCTGCTGTTTGATCATCCAGTCCTATATGGCGGAATGCTCACAGCATCTGAAACACCCTCACAACTGAGATCAGAAAACCAGTGAAATATTCTTCCCCGATCACAAGAAGTGGGGCTAGGAAAGGATTTCCAAACAGAGTTTGTTTGTGCCACCTGGAAAACAGCCTTTTCACTAGCTCTACTTGATAGTGACAGCTTAAATCCATCAAGATTCCACACATCATCCCATCTGGCAGGCAGTAGGGTTGCCCATGTTGTGGGCATCCCAAATCCATCAAGGAGAGCCCCAGGCAGGGCTCGGGGCTCAGTGGGAGGCTGCTTCTGGAGTCCCAGGAGTGCTGCCTTCAGTTCCTCCAGGAAAGGTGCATCGCCAAAATTTGTGGAACTCTGGAATTCCCATCGAACTTTCCCCAGCTTCAGCTGCTGAAGCAGGAATTGTTCGTGCATTTTTCTTAAATGAAAGAAATAGTTTCACATCCATCTATCCATGGGCTCGGTATCTAAGGGTAACAAGGCAGAAGCTTTCTTAAGAATGTAAGAGTTTAAAAATACATTCCCATGGTTAAGAAAATTTCACTCTGAAAAAACGAATTTCCTTTTCTTTTGAGCTGCAATCGGTTATAAACTCAGGAGTTCCACTACCAGTTCAGTACAGTGTTAATAATTCTAGGAGCTGGTAGGCACAAGTAACACCCCCCAAAAAAAGCATAACAGCCCAAATAAAATGTCCTTGGGAAGGGGATAAAAGTCTAGGAAAATTCTGTTCATTTATACAGGAACTGGGAAGCTTGAAAATCATTCCTGTAATGATACAGGAATGGACCAAATAGCAGAAGAACTTTATATCAATCAGGACCAGTGTCATATGTGCATGTCGCACCCCATCTTGGCTTGTCAGGAGATAGCTGGGTGGATCATCAGGTGGGTCATAGAAGAGCCTGACAGATCCTGTCCAGCAATCCCAAGTTTTGGCTGGAGCAAGCAGTGCTGTCACATCGATCCTCATGCTCTCTTCTGCATCCTTGGAGCGTTTTTGCTGGAGTCCTTCAGTCAGCCATTCCCCTGGATACACTGGGCCATCTCTGATGGGACAGATGTGAGCCTTCATCCTTGCCACGTGTCCCAAATTCTCCCTTTTCTTTTGCTAGGTGTGCAAACCTCCTTGACAGCTCCTGACATTCGTTACAAATCCATTCCACTTCATATATTCACTCCAGTTTGCTTCCAAAGCTTTAAGCCTCTGGGGAGCATCCAAGTTTCATATCCATATGTTCAGATGGAAATAACATTTGAGTTGAAGATTCATAGTTTGGTCTATGAGTTGCTGATTTGGCCTTTAAGACGTAGATTTTCAACAACTGAATCTTGTTTAAACCGGTAAGTGTAGCTGCTGCCCTGCCAATTTGTGACCTTATTTCCTTCTGGATGTCCCCACTGGCTTGCATGTTGCTGCCAAGGTATGTAAACTGACCTATAGGTATTCCCTTGCCCTCTAAAGTAATTCTTCAGCTGGGAGTTGCTGGGGCTTTCATTAGACGGCCTTTAGAAAACTGATTATGAATCACATCTGCTTGTGATTAAAAACAATTTGTTGTGATTACAAGGGGGAAATGTTATTTTTTGTGCCGTGTAGCTGCTGCCTGGTTGCAGTTGGTTTTGAAGGTTTCTATCTGTTGGACACCTCTGTGTGCTCCCAGCTCTCTCCTCTGTTTTCAACATCATGGGACAGCACCTAGTGTTTGCATATCAGGCTGAATTTGTCACTTCTGAGTATCCCATACAAATGTTTTGTTGTCTTTTGTCCACAAAATAGCTTTTAACCCACATCAGTGGGAAAAATATCAGCCTCTAGGCATGATCATACATGAGATAGGAGAGGCACACAGAAAACCAAAAAAGACCCAGTTTTCCAGAAACAAAATATTCACATGCTCTTTCATTTTTGTCGATTGCTTTTCTGTCATTGCAACATAAGTGAGGTTTGTTGAATTTTAAATAAATATGTCACTAAAAAAGGCTCTGGAAAGGGATTTACTTGGCCTGAAGTGAAGGTCCTTTCTGACCTTTCCCATATGCTCAGCTTGTGCAATAGGTTGTTTCCTGGGTAGACTTTTGATTCAGAAAGTGTAGTAACTACATGATGTTCCTAAAACACCATGATCTGACATAGTGCTGCAGCAGTAAGTGCAAGGGTTGCACGTAGGGAGGGATTATGCACCAAAAATTCATATGTGTGTGTTTTTCTTTTGTTTTCAGATTGTCTTCTTGTCTATTTGCACAGAGAGATGAATAAGATCCCCAGGTTCGTTATTATTCCATTCTCACCAGCCTTGTTTCATATATTTTATTATGTTTCCCATTACTCATTCCCTTCACTGAATACATAAAATATTTTCCTTACTTGTCATCTTAATACAAACTTTCCCAGGAGCTTTTATCACTTTTCTTGTTCTTTTCTAGCAATTTGCAGTTGCTATGGAACTGAGATAAGACAATAAAAATCAGCCCATCAATTTAGAATACTTTTGCCTAGAAGCACAGATGCATGTATAGATGTATATATTACAGAATGAGATAAAAAGGTTATATATTCTACATGTTTTTGCCAGCGTGCACAAGCCATTTTACATAGGCTGTGCAGCTCAGTGTTTTGAAGACAGTCATCATCTGATGTCCCTGAGTGTGCCCAAATGCAGACGGTGACTACTCCAGCTTCACACCGCCGGCACCTCAGTGAGAATTAACTCATTAATGGCAATTTAAACACGGTCTGTTCTCCTGAAAAGTTGAAACTACGCTTTTCACGCTTGCTTTGTTTTGCACTAGTTCGCGTTAGGCTGTTCGTGTTGCAGTGATGCTTGCTCTGAGCCGATGCCCTCGTATTAAAGACAGTAAATTGTGGTTTTCCTCAGTTATTGCAGTGGGGATGGCAGGTGCTGCTCGGTGCTGCTGGATGTCCCTTGGGCTCCCCAGGGAGCTGCGGGGCTCTGCGAGAGGGCTCCTGCCCTGCTCGGCTCCTCAGTGGCAGTGACTCATTAAAACATCAGCGTGTGTTACGCGGTTGCCAAGGGAACGAGATAATTGAAGTAATTGTTTTTGCAAATTCTCCAGTTGGTATTCAGCGTGTAAGGCTGCCTGTCACTGGGCGAGCAGAGCCATGTGGGCTGCAGCCAGCTTTTCAGGGAACCAAAAATGCCTTTTCAGTATGGGCAGTGCATATTCCTGCAAGGGGTTTGAGTTGGGGCTTTGGGTTGGGTTTTTTGTTGTTGCTGTTGTTGTTTTTTGGGTTTTTTTTTTCCTTTTCCATCTCACAGGACGCAATGCTTTTTTTCCAAGCCAGTTTTTGCCCCTCTGAGACTCGTTGCAGACCCAGCAGCTGCAGATCTGGTTCTCTCCTTACATTTGAATAAACATTCCTGTCCTGACTGGCAAAAGCCCTGTCTCTGGCTTCCTCGGTACCTGCATAGGCAGGGCTGCTAATGCTGCTGCCGAGCAGATGCTGATGCTATCAGCAAACCTGTTCTGAGAGAAAACACACTCAAAACCCCTCCTCCATCGATAAGAGCAAGCCTGCGGATGATTCCAAATTGTCCAGATCGGCTGTCGGTAGCCGGGATCGCTTCGGCAAGCAGCTGGATCTCCTCTCCGGGCACGTTTCTGCTCGTGTTAGGTTGGCAAAGTTTGCACTTTGCACCAGGAGAAAAATCAGCAGCTCCAGCCAGAGTGGTGGGCTCGGCGTGGCACATCCCTGTGCATCCCCCCCTGCCTTGCCCTGCACATCCCGCTCGTTCCAGAGCACCACCGTCCCTGCGGACAGCACGGGGAAGCTTCTGCTTTCAGTACAAATTCATGGATCTGTGCTTGGTATTTTGCTGGAAGTAGGAGTATTCATTTCACTCATGACCCGAGGCAAATTTAAACGTAGGCTTCCAGAAGTGTTAAAACAGTATAGACAGAGTTTAATGGGCCAGACTCCAAGCTCTATAAATTTAACTATTCCCATATACCCAGTGTAACTTACAAGTTGATTAAAACATGTGTGAATTGATTCTTGTAGACTGACACTTCACGGGTGGCTTTAGACTGAGAAATTATCTGGCTTTGCTTTATAAAGTGCCCTGTATCTCGTACATATGGCTTGGAAGTTGTTTGAGAAAACCTCTGAGGTTCTTGGGCTGCTGGACTGGCTGACAGCTTGGCAGGGAGACAGCAGACATTATTATATTGCTTTTATCGCCTGAAGGTTGCAGCAAACACAAGCAATATAGCCATGGGGGGAGAGCACGAACCACTCCTCCCTGCTGCTTTGAATGGAAAGTAACCCCAGCCTTGGACTTAGATGAGTGCAGTCATTTTAGTAGGTTATATGCTCCAGAATGACGCATCCATCCTATAACTCCAGGACAGAGTATTTGGAGACACTACAATGGTTCCTCACCAGTGGTAGTATGCACATACTGAGCACCCCAAAGAGAAACAAACCCTTCTGCCCCACATCAAACCCACTCTTGCACCTCCAGAGGGAGAACCCAGGCTTCAGGGGAGACTTGTGCCCATGCAAATCCTATAAGGATATGCCTATGCACATCTGCTGAGGCAGGAGGGTGACCTGTGAAGCTCTCATGTCACTGTCTCCCTCCCAAGAGGCTGCAGAGGAGGATTATAGCACTCCTGGCAAGACATCACGGAGCCAATCTTGACTGGGTTTGGGCCGCCATTAGAAAAGCTTCATAAACTGATCCTGTGTCCCATGCCAGTAAAAATGTCAGTGAGAGCTACCACCTTCTCCCTATTTCCACTTCCCTCCTTCCTGCTCTGTTTAATAGCAGTTTCTAATGTTACAAGCAAAGATAGCTGATGCACTCCTAGATAAAGTGCCTATGAACTTGGTTTTGATAGCAGGAGAATAAGGAAGGGTGTCCAGTTTAAGAAAAGGTTTGTGCCTTTGAATATCCTTGCAGCATGACTATTTCCACCCCTCCCCATGCAAATACCCAGCTGAGAGACAACCTAATTTAGGTGCTGTGTCTTCAGCAGTGCCCAGGGGATTGTTTCCAAGAGAAAGCAGCCAATGCTGCCCTGACTCTGTGGGGTTATAAGGTTTAGGATTAAACTCAGCCTGAAGCTGATGGTTTGGGATTTTATTAGAAAAATCGTATTAATCTGGCTTTGTCTCCCTGGCTGATCCAGATATTCATCTGGCTGATGGATAAACCAACTCTGCTGGGTATTTTCAATCTTTGCTTGTGTTCTGCTATTTGTAGGGTGAGCAAGAATGAGAAAGACTGATGACATGCAAAGGCTGTGATGAAAGAATGGTTTTGCAATGTGGTGTGATGATGTTGTCTACAAAATTAGGCCGAAGCAGTAAAATCAGTTTTGGAAAGGGAGTTGTAGTGATCTTTGGTATTCTATTTCCCTAAGGAATACAAGGAGTGTGCTGGGGGTTTTGTGATTGCTCTGTGAAGTTCCAAGCAAGTGCATTCCTGGGATTTAGCTGGGAAACCAGAGGAGTGTGTGTTTGCCATTTGTAAACCGTATTACTTGAATTCCCCATTAACACGTATAACCCATTATCCCTCTGGATAATCCAGCATGCTGGACTACTTCCAGATAACCCAAACCAGAAAAGCTGGACATTGCTTCAATTACTGAGACACTTGAACTGAAAGCCTAATTCCACACCCTTTCTGTATTGCAGGGGGTCTAGGTCTTAAAATCTGGCTTTTTAGTCTTGATTCTGGAAGGTGGTGAGATCTATGGCCAGTCCCAATCCCAGCAGAAGTTCACGGCCTGTCAACAACTGTTGTATCAAACTCAGTTTGGGAAACACCATGGATGAACTGTGCATGCTCTGTAGGAGAAAATGGAGGTCGTGACACCCCTCACTTTGAAGGCAGAGTCCCTGGTATCCATCTGCTTATATCTTCCACCTCCACCACTTTGCTATTTCTCTTCACGGAAATTCTACTCTTTTTATTCTGTCTCAATAACCTCTGGAGATTACATGATAATTTTATGAATTCTACAAAAGAGGCACAAAGGCAGCTACAAACCAACCTCCATGCTTAAAGTGACCCAAAAAGCAAATCTCTATTGAAGTGATTTGAAACCAAAAGTTGGTTTTGATTATTCTCTTTCCTTTTTTTCCCCAGGACCTAATGGAAAAAACGTTCAAGCTCTCTTCAGGGCTGTATGGTTTTAGGTTAGTCTATTAATCTTTATTATCTAAATTAATGGAATTTTTGCATTACATAGATGTTTATATATTATAATCCTTGCCAGTGCTGGAGGTAATGGGTGTTGCCACTACGATATTTTGCATTCTTTGATATTTACGTTATTTTTCAACAGATTGGCCAAAATTCCAAACAAATGTATAGTCGCACTGTTTGCAAACCCAACTCTGGAGTTTCTACCTCCTCAGCCAGGTGAAAAAGCAAAAAGGTGAGAGTGAGCAGGATCAGTTTTCCTGCACGCACTGAGGTCAGGGGTTCTTCCTGTTCCATCCAGTTTGCTGCTCCTGTTTGCACAGTGGACAAAAACTGGAGAACCCAATACTGGTGCATGTGTCATTACTGGTTCAGACCAGTGCATTAGACCTCACTTCTGAGGTAACATGGTCCTTTTTTTTCTCTAATTCTTGCCTAGAATGGAAATTTTGTATTTTCTGCTGTGCCCCGTCTCAAGGCAAGGGTTCCTCGGGGAAAACACAACTGAACCTCAGACATTTTCTTCCCTTTTCACGGAAAAGGATTTTGCTTTGAATGAACCCCCAAAGCATCACAGATCCTTATTTTTACTTCGTACACTTCAGCCTGAGGAATATAACAGAGCTCTGTGTATCTAAAGAACAAGATTTCTCCTAGACTGCCCTCCTGAAAGGATATGGGTTTCCCAGTATTTAATTCATAGTGCATTTAAGCCACTTTTCTTCTTGTCCCAGCTGGAAGCAGAAACTGCCAGAGGTTCATGAAAATGAAAAACGGCGAGAGAAATATACTGTAAATCCAAACTTTCAAACCCCAATAAGGCTTAATTATGATTTCATCCAAAGTGGCTCACGTAATTACTTCTCCCAGGTTTTAATGCTGTAAACCTGTCTTCTGCAGCACACATCCACGCTCCCATTGGCCGTGCCAGGAACTGACCTCCAGATTTATCACTTCAGCAGGAAAACATACAATGATCCTTTAAAACTTGCCAGTTGCTGAACAGCTTAATATCGCTGCCTTAGGATTAGGAGCACTCTTGAAAGCAAGCAGGAGGAAGTTCAAGGAGCACTGAAGAAACTCTATCTATTTATCTAAGGCAAAACTGGCAAATTTTTAAGGTTGTCTCCTCCAGGTACTGTCAAATAGCACTGGAGGTCCCTACATAATTTGGACCAGGAGATATGTCATTAAAGAAAGTAAAGGGCCTGTCAGAGAGAATTTCCTCTTTTTGTCATGTTGTCACTTTGCCCCCAGCGTGATTCGTGTCATCACCAATAATTCCTGCACCCCAGAGCAGGTCTGGTTTTCCCTTTAATCCAGTGGTTAGATGGACTGGCCAAGCTACACAGGGCTGTGAGTTCCATTGGGCACGGGGCTGATGTACTCAAGAGATTGATTTCAAACGTACACATGCGATGAAATGCACAAGGGGATGGTCCAAGAGGAATGCGTTTGTCATGGTCCTCCAGCCTAGCGTCATTCATTTTCAGTGCTATTAATAAGTTAACATCCTTCATTTGTAGGAACTAGAAGTCTAGCTACTTTCCAGGGCTTATATTCTCTTCATCTGGATCATTAAGTGGTGCCAACAGTCCATCTAAAGGTGTATTTCCTTGCTCAGTCATTTGCACCATCAAACTAATCCCCTTCCCAAAGACTTCTTTTTCTCAATTCTGTGTTTCTCACGACCAAGCTCTGCATCATTCATGATTTTATTTTTCGTGCTGCTTGGAAAAGTACCTGGCCCTACAAAAACTGCAGGGATCCGTGTGTATGTGACAACGTTTGAATGCTGCTAAAACAAGAAGGAAAAATTAAAAGCAGTCACCCTGAAAGTCCAAGACTCCCAACTTGCACACCACAATATAAACTTAAAACTCAGTGTCTACCAAAGAGTTTTACGTTACCTCTTATGCTGTGGAGCTCACTGATGCACAAGTATGTGTCATAGAATGTTTTGGACTGGAAGTGATAATATCGGGGGTGCAAATCCCTAAAGCCAGCCCCAAACCTCCCTGCACAAAGCTCTTCCTCGCCCAGGTGCCGCGATTCCGACAAACCGCATCCTTCCCTATGCAAGGCAGCTTTCCCAAAAAAACCCCAATCATCACCGTCAACACGACTTCCTGCACTAACTCCTCTATAAACAGCCACCCTATTTATGCTTCTCAGCAATCTTTCCTGTTAGGTGCAAAATTGCTAATTGCTGGCTTACAGCTCCTTCCTCCCTGCAGCAGTCAGACCGGTGGAGCCTGGCTGTGCTCCAGGTTTTTGGCTGCCGAGGGGACGAGCATTTCCAGCCCTCTGGTTTGATTTTTCCCCTCCAGAGACACAGGTCTGTGTTTGCACAGCCTGGTGGTTGATGCTCATGCAGGGGTGGGAGTTCAGGATATGACCTGGCCCCTCACCTCCTGGTTTCTGTTTATCCCAGAGCAGAAGGGAGGGTTCCTATGGAGCAGCCCTTAATTTGGGGAAATAATGTGTGGTTACCACTTGGAAACTGTTAATTAAATAGTCTGTGTAGGCTTGGAAATGAGTCTGTGTTTATCTGAATGCAAATTTTATTTTCCTGGGCATGGGCAAATGGCAGGGTAAATTAGGGGACAGAAGTGTTCACTCCAGAATTAAAACATCCAGTGCCAGCTCCACCAGCCTCGGAGAAAAGGAAAAGCAGAAACACAGAGATCCTGCCCAGTTTACAGTTTTCCTGTTTCTGAGATGAGCATCTAATTTCTAGATTAATTTATTGTTTATCTAGGTCACATGCTTTCCTTCATCTTTGGGAGGCAAACTGAAGCGGAGAAAGAAACAGTCCTGGTGTATTCACCACGGGCAAGAGAGGAGCAGTTTTGTCTAAAGATGCAGTTTATTAAACAGGGTTTGCTCTCACATCCCTCTGTCTTCATGTTTTTGTTGTAGCTGTCTTTTTTCCCTCGGGGTTTTCCATTGACTGAATTGTCTAAACACTTTGACCACGATTGCCAAATGTTGGGGGTTAGATTTG
>VYZR01118948.1:0-37583 GCA_013400675.1 Oxylabes madagascariensis | reverse complement strand
CAAATCTAACCCCCAACACCTCCCTAAACAGTGTGTCTTGGGGCTGTTCTATTCCATCTGTTAGGGGAGATGTTTTTCTTTACTCTTGTATCTCAAGGGAGGAGGGGCAGATGCCTTCTGATAATGGGCCAGCCGATACAATCAGATGACCCATTGTTTCTTATCTCTTTCTCCCTTTTCACTCCCATTTCTCTCTTTTCAGTCCCTTTTTCCCTGACACTCTTGGGGAGGGATATCTTCTGCTAATGGGCCATCAAGGCTCACCAATGACATGACACATTACACCATCCCATTGTGAGATGCTCCACCCAGTGGAGGGGGAGCCAACTCTGTTCCTAGATAAAAACTAGATAAAAACTGAGCCCTCAGAGCAGGGAGCCAGCCTTCCACTGGCACACAGAGGACCCTGCTTTTCCACTGGAACCCCAGAGGAAGACCAGAAACATCTTGCCACCACTGGACTTTCCTCAGGATCATCTCTACTCCACAGAACTGCATCTGTTACTGCAGGAGGATTTATTTGGACTACTTCCCACACCCTAACCAACAGGGTGTCAGGTCGTATCCCTGACTCTGTCAGGGTCTTCAAGGACTTTTGTTTGCTTGGTTGTTTTGTTGTACTGTTACATTTGTATTTTCTTTTTAATATTCTTAGTCAAGAACTGCTATTCCTATTCCTAAATCTTTGCCTGAAAGCCCTTAATTGCAAAATTATAATAATTTGGAGGGAAGGAGGTTTACATTCTCCATTTCAAGGGAAGCTCTAGCTTTCCCTGGCAGACACCTGTCCAAAACCAGGACACAGTGCTCTAAACATGATCCTAAACAGTGCCAAGAGATTTTGCCAATAAAATAACACAGGAAAGGAAAGCAAAGAGAAAGCTCAAGCCACTTGCAGAAGTCAAAGTCTGAGAGCCTCTGACACATGACCTGCATCAGCAGAGGTCTCTGCAGCAGCCACAGGCACAAAGTGAGCGTGGTGCCTACCTTGATGCCAATGTTAACACATTCTGCATCCAGGATGTTGAGGATTCGTGAGGTGAGCCCATCACCTTTGTCTCTGGCCAGCCAGCACTTGCAGACAAAGTTGTACATGACGCCTTTGGTGGGCACGACGATGGTGAGCTCTTCCATCATCCAGCAGCTCTCAGGGGTAGCGCCGTCATGCCCCACCTGTGAGGGCCAGAGAGAAAACACCTCCTGGGGAAAGCGGATTTCTCTGCATGAGGGTGATTCACCTGGCAAGGAAGGACTCAGGGTGTGTGTACACCATCACAACAAACCATTCCTCAAGGGAATGGAGGGAACTCTGAAATAGTGCCATTGCCATGGGCAAGGGAGCTCAGGTCATCAACTGCTGTGCATGAGGGAAGCCCAGTCTCAAAAAAACCCCAAGGTAGACTGAACTGATGTACATAAAAATTTGTCCAGTCTCTTGTCACTCTGCTCCTGTGCCTTTGCCCTCAATATGCTCATTTGCAGTTGGCAGCAGACACATTTCTCCACCTTGACAAGCCTTTCCACTTCTGTCACTACACTTGGAAGTGATTATTCAAAGCTTTATAGCCCAGAGGAAAGATGCAGCTCAGCAAACACCCACATGTATTATTACAAGCACTTCCCTCACATATCCACATATAAGTGAACTAAATGTATCAGGCTGCTCCTCTGCTTCCCATCCCCTTAGACTGCAAAAGCTCTGTCTTTGTGCAGGAGACAACAGATGGAGCTTGCATCTGTAGCTGGTTGGTTTTCAAGGACCACCTCCTCCAGCCTCAAGAATGATCTGTCCTGGAGACCAGGAAGTCAAACGAGGGTGACCACAAGCCTGCATGGATGAACAAGGAGCTCCTGAAAAAATTTAAGTGGAAAAAGGAAGAACACTAGAGGTGGCAGCGGGGGCAGAGGTGCTGAAGAAATACAGAGACAGTGCACAAGTGTGCAGGGATGAGTTTATGAAAGCCAGAGCCTGCCTGGAACTGAATCTGCCAGGAACCAGGGTTCCTGCAGGTATATCAGCAGAAAAACAGTGTTGACACTGTAAATTTCTCCAAGAACCTACATCTGTCCCTCTTAAAGAAGGTTGGAAATTCAGCCTAGGGGAGACTTGGAAGTAAATTTATATACCCAGGTTGATGTATGAACCTTGGTCAGTCATTCCAATGAGCTACCTGTCCATAAAAGACCTAACTGCACTTCATTGTTTACAGAGAAAGTGTTGTTTCTGTCATTTCTAGGAAAATGAGGTTCTTAGTCCAAAAACCTCACTGGTTCTTTTTTTTAATTATTAGGATATTTAGGGAGACTCAGAAAGCAATTTTTAATAACAGATTCATCTAGCGTGATATATCTGTGTATCTATTTTTTTTCCCAAAAACAAGTGATCTTTTCTGTCTGACAGTCTCAGCCATCACTGCTATTAGGAGTATTATTGCTGTACTAAGGTCTGTGCAGCTGCAGAAAATTAGAGCTTAACCACTAGGGAAATTCAAGTCTACAATGGATGCATTAATCCTCTGATTCTTGGGGTGTGAGGTGAATGGGAATATAACACTTGCCTTCCCATTCCCTCTCTGCCAGCTTGGCTGAGCCTCTCCAAGCCCAGAGTCTTTGTGCAGCTCTGTTGCAGGGTGGCATGGATGAGGCCGTGGGGAAAGTTCAGGGCCATGGCTCTGCAGTGGCAAACCAGCTGGAGGGAAAATCCCAGCGAGCCTAATAAAACTTGCTGGTATTTCGGGTTCCTTGCAGACCCCACCTGCTCACATTACAGAATCAGAGAACAGTTTGGCCTGGAAAGGATTTTAAAGCCCATCCCATTCTAACCCTCCTGCCCTGGGCAGGGACACCTTCTACTATCCCAGGTTGCTCCAAACCCTATCCAGTCTGTCCTTGGACACTTCCATGGATGGGATATCCACAGCTCCCCTGGGCAAAGTCTCACTCCAAGACATTGCTAGGTGCCACATTTTCACAGCAAACTTTAACTTCTTTGGTATCAGTGACAGCCAGAAAGAAACAACCTGTGCATCCGACTGCCTTGGAGAACCCATGCATGAACAGATTTCCAAGGACCTCAAGAAAAATGTAAAGTCTGGGACTAATTCCGTCAGAGTCAGCTAAGTCTTCCCTACAGCTGGACTTCAGGACCAGAGCACCAGGATTTGACTTTCAATTCCTGGCAAATCTTCAGACAGACCATGCCACTACAGTGAATAATGCCAAGGCATTGCCACACCAGCACTGTAGCCTGGATGTGCATATCAATATCACAACTACTGTTTTGGGCTGAGATGTTTGAACTAAATTAGAATGGCAGAATTTCAAAGGCAGGTAGATCCTTACTTGGGCTGTTTGAAAACCTTTGTAACTTTTTCTTGCTGTCCTTGAGGGACTGCACATCAGTGAGACTGAGATTTGCAATTTATACTGAGCAGCTCAGGATCACATAGAAGCTGAACACAGTGGCAGGGGGAAAATCTGAGAGAATATTTGTGGAAAGAAGGTTCAGAGAATACTAGAAAAACCTAAGGGTCAGGTCCCCAGTCACTGAGGGACTGGACTTGGATTTGCAACATTTGTGTGTCCTTGATTTTCCTCTGTCCTAATTGTCTTTTCATAATGGAGAGAGGCTCTGAACCAGGAGAGGTTTATGAAAACAAGCCAATGCAGGACACTCCTAGACATACCTGTGTCTCTCTGCTGCAACAACAGTCTAGGAACAGAGATACTTTCATTCATTAGGAGAAGAAATATTAAAAATTATTTTGAAAACACAATATAAAGTATATACACCAAATAACTTGTGTTATTTATTTTCATATCAGAGTGTCTAATAAAGTCCACCAGTAGTAAATATTATACCTGTAAGCTTACAAGACAGGAATAAATGGGCCCCTTTCAAATTACTTTGTGTTCTACTGTTTCTGCTTTCAGTGGAGTATATTTGTAGCAGGAGCATAGTATCAAACTTGAAGTAGCATCATGCTGCAAATCTCATAGTCCTGCTAAATAGTGCAGTCTGCTGCCTGGGTTATACAGAGGGCTCCTGGAAACTTAATCCTCGTACTGTGCTATTTTCACATGGTAACTCACGTCCAGAACTTTTCACCTTCCACACAAACAGACAAATGCCAAATCCAAGAACGAACTGTTCCTCACTTCTCCCCAAGTAGATAACTAGCAATTTTCTGAAATGTCCCTGAACACTGCAATTTTCTACAAGGAAAATGCGGACCGGTGCCATGGCAACCACGGCAGACTAGCACATCGATGTCATCCCTGCGACACGGGTCCAAAAGAAGGGACCTTCCAAGCTGAGGGCACTGCATGAAGCAAGGCAGAAGGCCAGGAGCAGGTGGCTCCTTCAGCTGTGAGCTGGGGAGTTACAAACCAGAAGGGAAAAGCAGGGGTGAGGCACCAAACTCGTGAGATCACTGAGTACTGGGGTGAAAGAGTGCAGAAGAACATCGCCAGCCTGAAAGATATATTATTTCTTTTTTAGCTAGCTCTCTACATTTTATTTGCAACCTTTTGTCTTCTTTCCCATTTGTATTCCTCTCCAAACTAATTTTTGTCTTGCCTCTGCCTATTTGAAAGTGTCTTCTTCTACTTTCTTCCATTTCCTACCCATTCCCTACCCTATTCACTGTATCTTTTCTAGCATCCCTTTCTATTTCTTTCTTCAGGCTGCTCTTCCTGTCTCTCCAACCCGGAGGGGTGATACTGTCATTTTCCTCCCTCTGTCCCACTCCGTGGCTGCTTCCATGTGTGCACAATCTGGAAGAGAAGGATTGTTACACTTGCTTCACTTTAAAAGTTTGACCTCGAGATGGGCTAGACAGCAAGTGCCACTAATACTCATAATAACCAGGCACTGGGAGTGCATTTAAGAAAATGTCTTGATAATAAACTCAAATTTCTCAAGATGTCAGAATTCATTGCTTGAGTGAAAGGTAGTGCGAGTGACAGTCTCCCAGCTGCAACAGCAGGACATACAGAGGCAAAGATTTTCTTATTAGTTAGGATTTCTTTTTCTTTCTTGTCTCTTTCCAATAATACAGATGCACACATCGACAGGTAGGTTTGCTTCCACAGAGGGATAGGGGTAAAACCAAAATTAAATGGGCTCCTGGCGTCCTCAGGTGCTGTGGGTTTCAGTACTTGAGGGGCTGGAGCAAGCTTTAAGGTGATGGAACTGCCATCTGAAACAAGAATGATGTACACAAACACTCTGGAATATTCATGTGAAGTTTAAGCCCAGTGATGGAGAGTATATGCAAATTGTGTCTCCCTGAGCCATAACAGAAAAAATGGTTCCTGTACCGAAATCTATTTGCTCACATTACTCACAAATTATGATTAATTTTCTTCTCTAGGCCTGTGTCCTCCAAGCTGTGAAAACAATTTTCATGTTTAGCTAGGAAATTATACAAGATGTGTTTCTCACAATTTATGAAACCCAATTGGAAGCAGTGAAAATAATCAACTAGGAAAAAGACCCATGAGGAACTGCATCCTGGGAAGCTTCGTTGCATCTGGCAATAGAAGGGATTGAGTAAGAAAAAGCAGTGCCAGGGATGAGACAAAACTGGGACATGTTATAACTTCTTTACAAGTCACAATTATCTCCCGCTTCACGAGGATCCTGGTTTTATGCAAAGTAAAGCATGCTTATTTACAGGTTCAGACACATGCAGAATCTCACCAGCACAGTCCTGTTTACATTCCTTTTAGACCCAAGAGCCTTTCCTTCACTGCTAAGAATAACAGAACCACATGCTTTCTTTGGCCACATATCTCATACGCCTCCAGCGCTCGCGCTGCGTTCACAACATACCTCCACTTTTTTGATCTCCCCAACATCTAGGCCCCAAACTGAGAACTTCTCCACAGAGCCATCTGCAAATTCGTCCTTTCCTTCTGGGAGATCCAGCCACAGCCTCTCTGTCTGCACTTTCTGGGGGCCCATGATGATGATGAAGACGCGGCTGTCGGTGCTGGAGTCGTACTCCGTGCCCGTCGTGACGGTGATGTGGTACGGGATCACTGTGACAAAGAGAGGTTTGCTCGCCAGAAAACCCCCCCACACACACGTGCACTTGTACCAGACTTGAGAAAACCAGGGGCTCATCCCATCAGAGGGAGCAGCTGTGCGTGCCAAATAGGTTCACATCCCATTGAATTCATTTGGAGAAGTGATAACATCATGCTTTGTTGGGCTACGAGTGTGCTTTGGAGACTACTTTCCCACCGCACGCTTGGGACTGAATTCTGCAAGGGTTAATTTCCCCAGACAACCCTACTGGCTGCAAGGAGGTTTTAAGTCCAGATTTCTCCCTAATGCATGACAGCACAGCAAAAGGCTTGGATCCTTATTGACACCAAGAGACCTTCCTGAAGATGAGTCTGGGCACCTAAATCTTAAATAGGCTATTAGGCCAAAGTGATCTTACACTCCCCGTTCAACAAAGACAAATAAATCTGTGCTGACTCCAAGGTAAGCCATCACCGACTGAAAGTCCCAGAACAACCACAAATGCTCTCCTTTGTGCCTCATTCAGGGGTTGCTGTGATCTATGGGGCAGCTCAGGGTTTCAGCATCCCTGTACAAATCCAGACAGGAGAGAACAACCCTTGTATTAAAGGTAAGTCACTCAATAATTCTATGCACTGCATAATAATTTTGGCTGGGGGAAAAACCTTCAGGGCAAGGCTTGGTAAAAGAGGAGGTGGTTTTTCTGTGGTTTTCAGAAATTTCAGTTCAGCTGTTAAAAGGGAGGAAGTGCCAGACTGCTTTTCAAGGGCTTTCCAAAAGCTCATTTGGGTAAGCCGAGCAGGCGGTGCAGAATCGGTCGCTGAATACTCGTTTGATTTCTCAGAACATTTGTGCAGGGCTGTTCAAACAGTTCTGACAAGACTCAGAGCTCTGAAACTTGCTTCGTCACGGGCTCGAAACAGCCTGGCTTCATCATCACTTTTCTGATTTGAAAAAAAAATTTATAAGTTGACAAAAAACCCAAAACTTGCCCGGTTTTCAAATTACCCAAGATTGACACCTAATTTTGCTTTGTGATGACTAACAACATTTTTGAGGTGAGGGTTGTGCGAGAAATTCACATCAGACTCAGAATACTTGTGCAACATCAGGGAAGGCATAAATTCATGCTGATCAAATCTGTCCTTACCTCTGGACAGAGCAGAACCCAAAAAGATTCGTTCTGCCCCAATTTGAGGATTTTGTGTACCAACAGAAAATGAGCTAATGATTAGGCAAGATTTATTCTCCCATTTATGGTATAATTTAACATTCCAGTGGGTGCATCAACACAATGATACACTTAGCAGGAGAAGGGTTTCGTTGTAGTCAAGGCAGATATAATAAGAATATATTGAGGGGTCATGTTTAGGACATCTCCAAATTTTTAAATGAAGTGTATTTTGAATAGGGACATTTTCTTTCATACAGGTTTTGTCCTGTTCCACTGTGAACAGACTAAGTTCAGAGAACTACCAGCATTTCTAGCTGATCCTTAAGCCAAGGTACTTCAAACACCTACAAAAAAGAAACGAGAACTTTGAGTAACTATAATTTCCCACTTTAAATAATGGATGCAGAGGTATATAGTAGTTTGCTATGAGAGAGCAGGAAACATCCTTTGCTGTTCTCTCCTCTGAAAACTGGAAAATGGATCCTTAAATCAGTTTATCTTCCCTCCCTGTTTTCTCTCTCTTTATCTGGGACTCATATTTCCCCTTTTTCAAACACAGGACAATACAAAACCTGCAGCCAGTGGTCACAGTAGGACACCACAGGTCCTCCAGTCCATCTCCCTTTGTCCTTGGGTGCCAGCGTTCAGGCTGCTTGAGGCCACGTGCTCCCCTCTCAGTAGTGTGGGTTTCCTTAGGGATCCATCCACACCATCTCCAGGGCTTCTTCTGGCATGGGAGAAGGTTCCCAGTTCAGATCTAAGCATCATCCTAGCCAAGGGGACCTTTCCCTGAGCTCCATCCTCACATCCTCCACCCCCTGCCCCTCACAGGCATTTATTTATTTGCCGGGTTGATCTCAGCACAGTCAGGACTGGGCTGGGTGACAAAAGTCACTCCCTTTCCCAGCCAACTCCCAGTGCCACTTCCTGAGTGAAAGAGCTGAGCTGGCTTTTTATCCAGCTCAGAAGGTGTCTGCCTGGCTCTCCCAGTCCATCCTATCTGACTTTCCTTCAGGAAGCAGTTTCCTTAATGAGGCCATGTCACTGAGCAGAGATAGTGGTGATGACAAGCTCCAGGACTCAGAGAAAAAAGACCACCCTGGCACAATGGGGACGATGGGAACTGTCCTAGCTCTGCTGGAGAAGGGTTCTCCTGGGAAATGATGGTATTTTACCCATTATTTGTGAAACTACACAGAACGCCAATGTGGCAGATGTTATCCATTGTCCCAGCACAAAAGCAGTATCAGGAGGAACATGGAAATCACTTATTTTTTTATTTGAGCACAATGTGGGATTACAAAAGAAGGGCTGCCCCAAGACACATGGGTTGCAGGCCAGGTTTAGTGACGTGCAGCATTACATCTGCTGCCCAAGTGAAAGGTGTGGGATGTGCAACCCAGGTATCACACCACAACAAGCTCCTGGGCATCAGAGAAACTTCAAACCATCTGTGTGACCACTGTTGGACTCTGTGTGAGTCCCCCTGCAGAGCTATCTTACACTTCTAAGGAAAACTACATAATATTCAATTCATTTACCATGGAAGTTTAAGATAAATTTAATCATTTTGCACTTGCTGTGGATTAAGAGCACACAGAGAGTAACTGCGATGCATCTGCTGCTCAGTTAGTCAATAAAACAGAGTATTGTAACCACACATCTAAAATCTTGATCTAAAGCTAAAAGGCCCCATGTAGGGTATCAAAGAACTGTAGGTTCAATTTGGCTGGTAAGTCATTGTCCTGGAACACAGAGGGAGTAAAAAAAAAAAAAGAGGTATATAAATCATAAAATCATAGAATTATAGAAAAGCAAGGTTGGAAGGGATCTTGAAGTTCATCTCATTCCAGCCTCCCTGCCATGGGCAGGGGCATCCTGCATTAGATCCAGACAACAGCTGTTGTGATGCACACCACGTGTGGCAAGGAAAAAGAAACCTGAGAAGTTCTAAAAAAAAAATCACATTTAAGCTCAAATTAAATAATATTTCATCTTGGAAGTACCATCTCAATTAAGTCGAAGAAACAGTTTGGAAACACTGAATTTGCTGAGAAACTTCATGACTTATCCCACTGCTGAGGGAGTGAGAGAGCAGAGAGCTGCAGGAAAAGCAGCAAACACGGAAACGCAAGCCCAGATCCAGCCTGTCCCAAAACAGCCACAGCACAAGGAAAGGAGAAATAATTTGTTGTTCTGCCTCTCCTTGCTCTCCAGCAGCCTCTCAAGCACTGAAAGCCAAGAGCTTTCATGGATGCATGCGACCAAGCTCTCAGGCATGAGCACTCACGTGAGCCTTCCTCTGCCGCCTTGACCAAGCGGGATTTTTTGGGCTCCTTCAGGTTGCCATTGCTGTCCTGGCTGGACATGCTGAGAGAGGAGGCATCCAGGCTGTTCCTCTCGCCGTCATAACTCTGGGTGGGAGGCAAGTTTGGGAGGGTAAGGAGGTGGTACAGTCTCACACTTGGCCAAAATGCTCTCTGAAGATGTATCAAGACTGAGGGCTGACCTGAAGCTTCTCAGAGTGGCTTAATAACAGCGAGACAACTTGTCTGGATGTGCTTTGTAAAAGAAAAGGTTTTAATAATGGCAAAAATAACAGACAGTATCAAACAAGAGAAATATAAGTGGAACACAGTGCAGAGAACGCTCTTACACTGCTAAGGCAGTCCAAAAAACGCAATTGAGCAGTTCTGCGCCGTCTTTTAAGTACTTGATGGTCCAGGTGGGCTTTTTGGCACCCTGCCCAATGAAATTGGCAACAGGTTTTGAGGCACATTTCCAAAGCCCAACCAGTGCCTCTGTGCTGGCACCTGGCCAATTTCTGGGAAAAGAACATCGAAATTTCTGGGTACTTTACCTTATTAGAACAGTGAGGGGTGAGTCTTAAACCTTTCCTTATGTGGAAACACCCACTAAGGCAGGGGTGATCACTACAATGAGGCTGAGTGCTCGTGTTGCCAGCTGTTCCCACATGCCTCCAAGAACGACATGGGAAGAAATCCCTGTAGTTCCCCAGGTACCTTTTTGGTCAGCATAGCTCAAATAACTGTGACTTGCACTGGTGGTCTTTCAATTACTTCGTTGGTAACCCTGACAGGCCATTTTGGATGTGTGTTACATTAAAAGGAAATATAATAGACCTAAGAGTCCTGTGAGTTGTGACCTTTCCTGTGCTACCTGTCTGAAATTGTCTGAGATTGTCTGAAATTCAGATCAATGGAGCTGTGTCAGAGCTCATAAAATCACAGAAGGGACCTTAAAGGTTATCTCATTCCAATCCTCCATGGGCAGGGACACCTTTGACTATTCCAGGTTCCCCTAAGCCCCTTTCAGCCTGGCTCTGGACAATGCCAGAGATCCAGGGGCAGCCACAGCTTCTCTGGGCAACCTGTGCCAGGGCCTCACCACCCTCACAGGGAGGAATTTTTTCCTAATATGAAATCTAAATCTACTCTCTTTCAATCTGAACTCATACCCTTCTTGTCCCGTTACTCCAGGCCCTTTTAAATTGTCTCCATTTTTCTTGTCAGCACTCTTCAGCCACTGGATAGCCACAATTAGGTCACACTGAAGCCACCTCTTCTCAGGCTGAACACTCCCAGTTCCCTCAGCAGAGCTTCCCCATTCCCTCTGATCACCTTGCTGCCTCCTCTGGCCTGGCTGCAGCAGCTCCACGTCCTTGTGCTGCTGGAGGCAGGGCTGGGGCAGCTCTGCAGGTGGGCTCTGACCTGAGCACGGGGGCGGAGGGGCAGAATCCCCCTCCCCTGCTGCCCACGCTGGGGGATCAGCCCAGGGCACGGGGGCTCCAGGCTGGGGCAGGTCCAGCTCTCACCCACAGCACCGCCAGGTCCTTCTCCCAGGGCTGCCCGTTAGGTACAGGTCAAACATCCTAAGAGGCAGAGTTCTGCAAATCTGAGTGATGTGAAACACCAGCCGTGTTTGAAGAGTTACTGACAATGCGTTTGGTGTCATTGTCCAATAAATGTGAGGCTTTTGCCACACAGTCAAATAATTAAAAAAAAAAAAAATGGAGTGATTAGTTTTTCCTTGTTATGAATTGATATAAGCAACAGGGTAAGGCTGTCCACAAGCATGCACAGCGTTGTGTGCTGCAGTTTTATGAGGCAGCATATGGCAACACTCATCCATGGTGTAACTCCTCTTACATCCGCTCTGCTGCCTTCAGGATGAGTCTGGGCCAATTCCATTGATGATCATTTTAGTGGTAACTGTCAATTAAAGCCTCTCTGTGTTTTGCAAAGTGGACTCCTTAAATAAAATGAACTTATAATCAGCTGCCTTATTATGTCTCACTGTATAGAAGTAAGAGAAGTCTATTAATCTTGTTTGCTAATTTTAATTAGAGCATGTACCTCAAATTCCAATTAGCTGCACTGGGCTGATAAGCAATAGAGTGTGCAAGTAGAAAGGACATTTCACTAAAAAACGTTTGGTGCTTTGAGTGGTAGCAAAGAGACCTGGCTTTTTATGTCAGGCAGTGCTGGAATTGGGATCTGAAAAGAAATAAACATCCAGTCCAAGTGAGGATGAAGTCAAAGGACCCAATATTCTGGCTGGAGTACTTTGAATAGTGGGACCCATTACTAACTTGCTTTGTGGGCGTAGCAAGGACAGCAGCAAGGAAATGCTGTTTATCAGCAAGGTAGTGAACTCTCATCTGAAGGGTTCCACTTACACTCCTTGATTTTTCTGTTGAAATTGCAAATTACAGAGCTAATGATAATGGGCTGAGAGTGGCCTTACTTTCAGCTCTCCTCGGAAAATCAGAAATTAATTTTGGATAAGCCAAAAGCCCTCTGAGTCCCTGATGAGCTGCCTTGGACTTCAACCAGATATTCAATAATTTCATTTTTATGAGTAGCAGTGGAAGCTGCTTTGAGCCATAACTGTACCTGCTCATAAAGTGTGCGCTCTATCTTTTTGTCCTCCTTCTTTTTAGAGAGCCAGCGCTCGCACAGGAAAACGAACGACTCCTCTGTGGTTTCATCCAGGATCTCCACTTTTTCCAGAAACCAGTCAGGACTGAGCATACTATTGTCATGGCGAATCTTGATCTTATATAAAATGCCGAGGTCCACAGCCTCTATCGTGAACGTGTCCTCCTGCAGGGTGTTCAAGAGCAGTTCATTCTGTTAGCAAACTCTCAACAGATCACCCACTGGAAAAAAGGTAAAAAAAAGGGAGACTACAGAACACATATGTTTAAATTCCATATTGCTGGATGGCGTTCGGCTGAAGGCTTTGCAGAAGTCTATAGAGGTGTTATCTGTAAGCTAAAACTGTTCTTCAGGGAAGTGTTCTAAAGCCTGCTTCTGCTAGGAGGTGAGCTGCAAGAAACACCACTTTTACAACCAGTTAGAATATTGAAACCCTGGGAGATTTTTAAGCATGCTTCCCTTTCCAATCCAGTTAGATTTGTATGATAAGACAATCCTTGCCACCATTATATCCAAGTGACCCATGGGATGACCGCAGAGCCTCACTTTTGGTGTTATTTTCCCAGATACAGCTGAAGTTTAAGGCCCATCAATTTAACAAGTTTTGTGGTGAATTCCAACATGTACATACAAATCAGTTGCACGGGGACTGTGGGAATCTGCAGCTCAGAGCTCCAGCCAGTTTCCATGATCAAGCTCATAATTTGTCCATCAGTGACTTCATAGGAACATCTGCCTGTTTGCTGCAGTGCCTGTCAGTTGTAATACCCAGCTGACAATCCATACAAAGCATTTTAAAAGGTAATGAATGTGGTAAATGGAATCAATCAATTCATCCCTCATAGGAAAACTCAGCCTATAAAGGCAGTCATTGACTTGATAGGTTAAAGACTGAGAAATGGAAAGTGTCATTAAGCTTTCGCATTTGTACCTGTCCTCTTTCAAACTTGTTGAAGTTTGTTTCAGATTTACTGAGTTTTCTCTCTCCCATGTCCCCCAGGTCTCCATAGATGTTTAGGAAGACATTAGCATCTGTCCCAGCACCATAGATATCCCCAGTGAACACGCTGATCTTGTACGTGTGAACTGCAGAAAGAAACAGAAATGATTTCTGGTCAGATGAAATATTAAGATCCATGTTAGGTACTGAATTTACCTAAGAAAATGTTCCCCAGCTTTTCTGCTTGTCACTTGCAGAGGTATTAAATCCCATATGGGGTTTTTTTTTTTCAGATTTCCGATCCAAAGGAGAATCCCTAGGCTGACATTTGCTGACTTTCCTTCTCTCTGCCTAATCGATGCCTGTGTGTTGCTTTGATCACACAGTTCACAGCTAAAAATGCAAAGAATCATTATGGTCATTACTGGATGGGAAGTCAATAGAGGTGAGGGAACTCAGCACCTTTTCATGCAGGGGCTCGAGGGACATAGATCTGAGGACAAGTAATTCAGTGCTGTGAATCCTTAATACTCCGTCTTCCATAAACAAAGACTGGGAATTCAGATGTGCAATTACTACAGGAGTTAATGGCATGTATCTCTATAAATTCCCCAAACAGACAGAGAACAGGTTTCTGGGTCCTTTTGCTGAGAGAGTATTTAATTAAGGAAGGGCTGGAGCAGTGCTGTTTAAGTACCCTTTCTCTTTAGCTTGCTCAATGATGAGACAATAAAACCTCATCAAGCCCTTAGTAATGTGCTTTACTAAACCTGTTAAATACTCCTATTTTTATTTTGCTGCTCTTCTCCCAATTATATGGGGAAAACAAGCAGTTACTGAAAGCATCCTCTCCAGGAAAACAATGAGGGCCTGTACAAGTCTCTGATTACCCTGGTGGCATATGAGCCATGGAGAATGCCTCCCTGCAAATCCCAGGGCAATGCAAACGAGCAAGAGGCACAAAATCTTAGTTAGGATTCTCTGTATGTTAACAGCGTTGAAGAAAATTGCTATATTGTCTTTTTCTTCTTTCACAGTAAGACAGTTGCTCTATTCTGCTTTGTCATCCATGAAAGATTTCCATTGATTTCTCTGAGAAATGGATCAGAGTCATCACCTGAGAACATCCACCAGGGCTATGTGCAGTGCTGGATGTTCTGGTTTGCCTCTTCACAGATGTCCTACAGAGTTACAGCTCCATGTTTGAGAGGCAACTGCTACTTTAGTAAGGAAGGAAGCAGTATGTATCTCCTAATTAGTCAATTAGAACTAAAAAAAACCTCCTTGGCCTTTCCTTGCTAGTTCTAGAGGCCTCCAGGACTAAAACACAGTGTATTATAAAAAAAAGATGATCCTCAGAATACCACAAGCTGATTTTCCATCACTGTCATTTACACCGTGTCACTGCCCAAGATGTATGAGGACTCAGAGACATGCAGAAGATTTAATTCTTGTCCCACATATTTTATGTCTAAAGCAAAAGTTCCCAAACTTAGCTCCACACCAGAAGAAACTTTCAATAATACAAAAATTCTATTCTGTAGATTGTAGAACTTATTTTAAGGCTTTGCCTTCAGAAGAAAAAGTGAGTCACCTGGGTTAATTAACAAACGGTAACTGATCCAATGTAAAGCAACAGAAATTAACAAGTTAAGGAAAATGTCATGCAGGCACCTGGATGTCACAGAATCATTGAATCATCAATTTGTTGGGATTGGAAGAGACCTTTAAAGGCCACCCTGTCCAACCCACGTTCCACCAGACCAGGTTTATCAGAGCCTCATCCAACCTGAGCTCAAATGTTTCCAGGAATGGGGCATTCCCCGCTTCTGTGGGCCACCCTTGCCAGTGTTTTACCACTTAGTAATTGATTTTAAAATTGTCTTTGCCCCTGCAGGAAAAGAAATCTCCAATAAGCTACCATGTAGCTCCTAACAGGAGGAAGGAGGACACCAGTCTTCCTTCCAGCAAGGCACCTCTTCCCTTGGCAATGAAAAACAATCCACATTAATTCCACCCTGACAGTGTTCTACAGCAAATGCAAGTCAGACTCTGAAAGAAAAGAAGCAGTGAGAGAACTTATTTTCTCTGTTGAATCATCTTATTGTCAGAGGCAAGAGTCAAGAATGAAAATGGCATCTGAAATACTTTTGCTCTGCTCAGGATAAGGAAGTTCATGACCTCTCTCAAGGACATAATGGGCTCTGGGTGAGAAAAGGAGTTTTTTTCCTAGAGGAAAAAGAGGTACAGACAGCTGCACATACAGAGAAGCAATGATTTAGGGGTGAAATTACAGTTCTTTTTCACTTGCTGCAGCTACCAGTAAGGCCAAACACTGAACGTCATCACTTTATAAGATGAACTCAGAACTGAATAAGAATTTTTTTCTCCTCCTGGGAGACACTTTAATGAGGTGAAGGTGGCTGCAATGACCCAAGTTTCTAAAGGTTATGCATGTATACCTGAAGGGCAGCAGGAAAAACAGCCTTGGGTGGAAAGAGGAGCATTAATTATACTCATAGGATAGGAAGGGAAGAGGCAGAGAGCACAACATAGAAGTTGGGCAAATGAGTGAAGAGGTTAACACAGCCTTAAAGACAAGATATAAGAATTTTGTTAGGAATCAGAGGAGATATGGAAATTAGGAGTGTGGAAGGGTGTCTGTGACCGGTTCTCAAAAACCCCACAGGAAAACAATGATGTTACTGCACAAAAGTGCTCCAGGTGTGACAGAGGCCAGAGAACAGGAAGGGAAAGAGAAGTGAACAACAGTTGTACCAGCATGGCACTGAACCACACACCTAAATGTTTTGTTCCAAAAAATCAGACAAATCGTCCCTATCTACTCTTAGGATTATATTACCTTCTAAAGGGTCTTCGACTTCTTCCTCTATCTGCTTGAGTGTCCCATCCTTGAGGAGCTTTTCAGTAAAAATATTAGATGGCACCAGTTCTCTGACAGTCTCACCATCGTCTTCAGACTTTGCAAGCCATCTTTCACATGGAAATGTGATGGTTTCTGAGCCCTGGAGTGAACATCACAGAGGAAATCTCTTCAAAACAGCATGAACACACGCCAGCATTTCCCCTTTGAAAATACTCCGACGTGCAGGCAAGGATTTTCAACTCATGTACGTGTGCATGTTTGTGTAGAGGCAGACCTAAAATAGTACACAGAAATGTATTTCCTCCAGAAAGAGGACATCTGAGGGCTCTCAGAAGAAGCACTGAACATGCAGCAGAAAACAGGATTCCCAGTGGGTGTGTGAGAGTGGCTGTATGATCCGGTAGATCTCTGCCCTTCCCAATATTAAAGCTTGTAAATTCCTAATCAGGACTGCACCATTCCTGATGAAGCTGTGCTTTACTGACACTCTGCAATTCCTCTTCAACCCCTATTCAGGCAGCATTTTCTTTGAAGTCAGTAGGGCTTTTTTTTGTTGCTTTTTTTTTTCTGAGCTCAATACCTCATGATTTCGCCTATAATTCTGTGACTCGAGCTGGGTTCCAGGCAATTCCCATACATGCAATACGAGGAGAAAAATACTGATCTAATTTTTGATCTTTTGTTTTGACTTCACTTTGGTGGAAACAAGTATGATTTATATCATCAAATAGACAAAAGAAATAGAACATGTGTTTTCCACTTGGTAAACAAAATTAATCCCAGACCATTCATTAAGAACAGACTCCCATAAGGCCTCCAAGATGGTAAGATGCAGGCAGCTTTCTGCGTGCTGGGCACCCCAGGCTATGACTCCATGAAGAGAGGAGCATGAGCCACCAGGCAAGATACAGAGGCCACAAGTCTGAACAGAAGGGAAAAAAAAAAAAAAAAAAAAAAAAAAAAAAAAAAAAAAAAAAAAACACTTTTTTAAACACAAAAAAAAAAAAAAGAAGCTAGTTTTAATCTCACAGTAAATAAATACAGAAAAAAAGAAAAAGGCCCTTTCTTTACTGAAAAGCTCATAATTCATCTCTTACCCCGCACAGGGGCTTCCTGCTCTTTCCAGCACACTGTGTGACATCACTTTCATATGTAACATACCAATGGGTGTTAACAGAAGAGGTTAACAGAGAGGTTAACCTCTCTGTGTCCCAGAGAGGTTTGGGTTGGAGAGGACCTTAAAGATCATTGGGCCATGGGCAGGGACACCTTCCACTATCCCAGGTTGCTCCAAGCCCCGTCCAGCCTGGCCTTGGACACCTCCAGGGATCCAGGGGCAGCCACAGCTGCTCTGGGAAACCCATGCCAGGGCCTTACCACACTCACAGTCAAGAATTTCTTTCTAATATCTAATACCCTGCCCTCTGTCAATGTGAAACCATTCCCCCTTGTCCTGTCCCCCCATCCCTTGTCCGAAGTCCCTCTCCAGCTGTCTTGTAAACACCCTTTATGAATAATTTCCACCCTAATTACTCTCCTGTGATTACTTATCAAGCAAATACAGGGCCCTTTCCCCATTACTCTCGCTACTTAAATAATAAAATATTAATATATGGTAAGGGAAGGGAATAGATCTCACTGTAGCAATCTTGCACGTTGTTGTCACTGTGTATTACAGCACCGTACCACCTGGATCCTGCTCTCCCTGACACTATCACTGGGGAGGAACAGCTTGTGCACCCAAGAGCAGATGTGCACTCTGATCATAGCTACCCTGGAACGAGCAGGTCACAGAGTCACCCCACAAAGATCACAGGGAAGTCGGTCTGTGGGGGCAGAACCCCTCCAAAGGGCTTGTGTGTCTGAGTGTTTTGAGTCTGCAGCAGAATCACACTTTGAGTACACACAGCCCAAATCTTCTGCTGTTAATGAAACAGGATTTCTCCTCCCTTCTGCTGCTCCCTGCAGCGCTGCTGTTTAACCTCAGACAGAGATGTTTAACTCCATGAGGAGGCTTGGAGCACGGCGTACAAAATGGTGTCAAAGAAAACCAGCAGCACTTCAGGTGATTTCACATCTTTTACTTTCCAGTGTTATTTGTGCTATACAAGCAGAGCACAGCACCTAATAATTCCTGCCTCCTCATTTCTGCACTGGCTGTCTGACCACTTAACCTGTATTATCTCACTGTACGCCCAGCCGGTGAACAGTGCTTATCTCCACACCTGCAGGCTGGGAAGAGAGGGCTTTCCAGAACGATGCTTCAGTGCTAAAACTCTCTCCTCCTGATAGAGATCCCACTTCAGTCACATTTCTCACAGAAGCTTTCAACAGCCTCTGCACATTCATACTGCTGGCGGTATGTGCCATTGAGGCAAACGCTGTTTATTTGGTAGCAAGATATCTAGGGACTGGAGTGACTGCACAGTGGGGCACAATGTGCACTTACTGCAAGAGTTAATTGTGTCATTATCGATAATCACCATGCCCTTGCCACGGTTTTTATTGGGGTTACCTTGTTAGTGATTGTATTAATATTTAAGTGATGTAAAATGCACTGGTTTAAATTACCAACAGTAAAATCCTCCTACTGCCCTGAACAGAATTTGTTTCGTTAGAGTCTGAGTCTGGACCTAAGCTAGAAGCAGGGTATGATAGTGTGCCAAAAATCGGTGCTTTTTCCCTTCTCCAAGTTGTAACAAATGAAATATAATTATCAAATATAATTGGCATGCCAAGATGGTTTTTTCAGCACGCAACAATCCTAGTTTCCTACCCAAGTGCTTTCAATTTAATCTGAAAAGTTACTGACCTCATTTTTCTTTTGCAGCTCTACAGATACATCTAGACACATCTTAGCAGTCTAATCAGGTAGCACAGCTTTTAGAAGCGCTGGCAGCATATTGCTATCCTGTGGCAGGTCATAATATCCTGCGGCTGATCAGCGGCATCATGCAGTGCTCTGCTTTCTTCTTTTTTCCCATGCCATAATCAAAAGATCAGCAGAATTGTAAATCTCTCCATTCCCGAGTCATTCAGGGCTTTCCTCCCTTCCTCCACCTTCGGGTTTCTCTCCACCTGCCCTTCAGAGCTGCTGCAATGACTGAGGAGGGGGTGCAGCCCCGAGACCCTCTCTTGGCAAATTGGAAGGAGCTCTCAGGCACCTCCCAAAGAGCTCAGTTTAAGGCCAGTGCAGAAAGAGACAAGCCAGGAACCTCCTTTCCCTTGGTTTCCACACATTTGTGTGTTCCCCTCTTCATCTTCTCCAGCCTGTGACCAATAACAATGTCTCTGAAAATAATGTATACCTGTTCATTAACCTAACGGGGCCAGGCAAGGGTTAGGCAGGACACTGAGAGTCTGATAATGTCAGACTGCCAAAAAGGTGATAACGAGGAACAACCCAAAGGTATTGGCTTGTGTAGAAGCTTGTTCACAAGGAGGATGGAAATGGGAGATGAGGGGAGACCTTCTCACTCTGCACAATTCCCTGACAGGAGGCTGGAGCCAGGTGGAGGTCGGGCTCTGCTCCCAGAGAACACAGGACAGGAGGAGAGGGAACAGCCTCAAGGTGCACCAGGGAAGATTTAGAACGGATATCAGGAAAAATTTCTTCCCAGAAAGGGTTGCCAGCCCTGGCACAGCTGCCCAGGGCAGTAGAGAAGTCCCCATCCCTGGAGGGATTTAAAAGCTGTGTAGATGTGGCACTTGGGGACATTGGTCAGTGGTGGCCTAGGCAGGAATGGTTGGACTTGATGATCTTGGAGTTCTTTTTCCTAATTTTCTAAACAATTCTATGATTCTATGGTGAGGGGGGTTCAAGGAAGACCTGTGAGTGGATTGTGTAATAAAGAGAATAAAACATATCCCGTAGATTTTGAAGGAGGAAGCAAGATGAGAAGTAGGTTCACCATGACTGAACAAGCTGGTTTAGATCTTGGTACTAGAAGTCACCTGAGCAGCGGGCAGACCTGAGGGGAGATAAAAGCTGACATCCTTTTGGAATGAGGGGAAAGAGCCCAGGTCTTCCCCAATGCAGCTACTGCTCCAATTTTGGACTGGCCCTGAAGAGGTGATTTTCTTTTGAAGTTCCCCACAGCCAGATTCATCCCTGTTGGTGTAGCCAGCATCTGAAAGCAGGGCTGAGGAACACTTTCTGACACAGACAGGATCAAGATTACCAATCTGACTGTACTGTGTTAGTCTTGTTCACATGAATGGCAAAAAATCCTATCATCTAACTTGACTTTTTTAACATGACTCAGGGAGTTGCACTGACAGGCATTTTACTTGTCTTAATTGTACGGGCTCCTTGCATTTATTCTTCTGGGATTAAGGGACTGACGAAATTCTTTCTTGTTCGTGTTTGGCAACAATACTTTTTATTTTAAAACAGCGCGTTCACTTTCCACTTCCTTCCCTGTGATCCCTCAAAACAGGGCTACACGTGAAAACACAGAGCTTTGAAAGAGGCAACAATTGCAGGGCCTCATCGTCAACATTTGAAGAACAAAACATGGTGTCTTGGGTTGTGTAACCAGAAAAAAGAAAGTGTATTGTATTCCATGTGTTTGGGGTGATGTTTTTCTTTAGTCTTGTATCTCAAGGGAGGAGGGGGCAGATGCCTTCTGATAATGGGCCAGCTGTTACAACCAGATGAGCCATTGGTTCTTATCTCTTTCACTCCCCTGACATTCCCTTTCACTCCTCTGCCACTCTTCCGAGGGTGATATCTTCTGCTAATGGGCCATCAAGGCTCACCAATGACATAACACATTACATCATCCCCTTGTGAGATGCTCCACCCAGTGGAGGGGGAGCCAACTGTTCCTCCAGGAGGATTCATTTGGACTGCTTCCAACACCCTTACCTACATGGTGTCAGGTCATATCCCTGACCCTGTCAGGGTCTTCTAGGACTTTTGTTTGTTTGCTTGCTTGTTTTTTTTTTTGTACTATTTCATTTGTATTTTCTTTTTGATATTCTTAGTAAAGAACTGCTATTCCTGTTCCTAAATCTTTGCCTGAAAGCCTTTAATTGCAAAATTATAATAATTTGGAGGGAAGGGAGTTTACATTCTCCATTTCAAGGGAAGGTCTAGCTTTCCCTGGCAGACACCTGTCCAAAACCAGGATGCATGGTAACACATGTTTGTTGTCCCTGGATTCCCAGGCTTCAGCAAATTTGTGTGACGCGCAGCAAATGCCTTCGGGGAGCCATTTTTCACTGTTAATCACACTTTGTACACAGAAGATGGAATCTGGGAGACGGAAACAGAGGCTCCTGGGGGTGTGCTGGGTGGGATTCACAGCCTACCTTCCCGTTTGGCAGCAGCCTCCGGATGGTCACACGGTCCAGGTGCCACCCCGAGTTCAGCCCTGCGCCATTGTGTCCGATGCGGATCTTTTCAATGATGTCACCGACGTCCTCCAGCTACAGAAACAGACAAGCAAACAAACAAATCCCACCAAACAACACCAAAACTAAACAACTGGTAAAAAAAAACCAACAAAGAGACAAACACCACTGAAGGACACCAATACCAAAACAAACAGAAAACCAAGAAATATTTAAAAAGTGAAATATTATGGCATGAACAACTGGTGGCTTTTGAGACACCACTTCTTTGTTTTATTTCATACTTTTCCAGGTTGTTTGAAGTCCCAGGGGAGAAATTATTAGTGCTGATGTCAATTGTAGAATCACAAAATAAAATCCCAGAATGGTTTTGGTTCAAAGAGACCATAAAGACCATCCAGTTCTATCGTCCTGCTGTGGGCAGGGACACCTTCCCCCTCCACCTATCCCAGGGAGCTCCAAGCCTTGTCCTTGAACACTTCCAGGGATGGAGCAACCACAGCTTCTCTAAAAAACCTGTGCCAGGGCCTCAGCACCCTCACAGGGAAGAAATGCTTCCCAATATCCCATCTATCCCTGGCCTCTTGTTCTGTCACTATCTGCTTATATAAGGGATCCCTCACTCTCCTCTTCATAAGCCCACTTCAGGCCTTGGTAGGGGCTGGGAGCTGTCCCTGGAGCCTTCTCTTGTGCAGGTGAGCAGCCCCAGGTGTCCCAGGCTGGCTGCAGAGCAGAGGGGCTCCAGCCCTGGCAGCATCTGCGTGGCCTACACTAGAGTTATGCCCTAATTTTAATTTTGGCTAAAAGTTTTCTCTGGCCTGCTCCAAAATGGAGGGAACCTTGCTCTGCACAAATTACCCACCATACGAGACAGGTCTGGTTGCACAGCAGCAATCCTGCATTGCAGGCTTCTCTACATAAGTGGGAATGAAGGCAATTGTTTGGAAATTTTCCCTGTACTTGGCACTGGTGAGGCAGCACCTCGAGTGATGAGTACTTCAGTCCTGGATCCCTCAACTGAAGAAGGACATGGAATGGGTGGAGTGTGTCCAGGGCAGGGAACGGAACTAGGGAAGGGGCTGGAGCCCCAGGAGAGGCTGAGGGAGCTGGGAAAGGGGCTCAGCCTGGAGAAAAGGAGGCTCAGGGGGGACCCTGTGGCTCTGCACAACTCCCTGACAGGAGGGGACAGCCGGGGGGGTCGGGCTGTGCTGCCAGGGAACAAGGACAGGGGGAGGACACAGTCCTATGCTGTGGGAAGGTTTAGTTTGGACATTAGGAAGAAATTCTTCACAGAAGGGATGATTAGACATTGAAATGAGCTGCCCAGGGAGGTGGCATAGCCACTGTCCCTGAAGGTATTCAAGGAATGACTGGATGTGGCCCTCAGTGCTCTGTCTGGTGACAAGGTGGGGAACAGTCATAGGCTGGATTTGATGATCTCAGAGGTCTTTTCCAACCTAATTGACTCTGTGATTCTATGAAACTGCAGTGCAGCTGCATTTAAATTTGCTCTTTTTAAATCACCTTCTTTTTTAAACACTTGTGTGCACTCTCTTAATACTGCACGAATAACTTTGAGGTCAAAGTACTATACAAACAGCCTGGCATTTTATATTATCTCTCCTCTTCTGCCACAGAATCCCAATGCCATTCGAAGAAAGCCAACAGGATGACTATCTTATGAAGTTACTACTGGGGTTTTATGCCTCACCTTATTAATCGAGTTATTTGTTACCACTGTACTACTTTTAATTCAATGCCCTTTCAGAGGCTTAAACAGCCTTTAAAAAATAGAAAAATTTCTCCTAACTATTAGATTTTGGTTATTCCAGTGCAAACTTTTGTATAGCTGGCCTTCAAACACCCAAGGATGTCTTCAAACTTTTGCATGTAGCACACTGAGCTGTCCTTCTGTCCTTGGGGCTTTAGAGCCTTATTTTCTTGGAAAACGTGACAAAATGGAGCACATCAGTTTGTATCACGGGAGACTACTCCCTTCTCTTCCCAGCCAACAGAAGTGCCCCATACAGAGGCAGAGAGCAGTAGTTTTAGAAGGCTCCATAAGTCAGTAAGACTGCACGACCCAAGGAATCCACACCCTGAGCAAACTGGGTTTGACTCCATCAGCCCTGCTGCAGTTTCAGACAGCGTAAGATTCACCGTGAAATAATTAAACAATCCAAACTCATTTCTAAAACTCACACACGTGCACACAAGTATACGTTAGGGGAAAAAATATTTTTACTCTTTTGTCCTGTCCAAATACTCATCTTTCAATGAGACTTTTAATCAATACATAGCAATAAAATGATGCTTGAGCAGTCAAGGTCCATGTTAAAGAAGAAGTGGGCTTTACCCTGCTGTAGGCATTTTCAGCAAATCATCACTTGGAAGCACAGCTTAGAGCAATCTCTAATCTTTTGTGCCTCTTTTGCAAAATACAAAATGACAGAGGCGGGTAAAACTACAAAGCAAACAGACAATTCCCAGTTTATGTTTTCTGAAACCCCCCAAATTGTTTTTAAGGTCTGTTGAACTCCAAATTATGGCTCTACACAGGCAGGTGAAAGAAAAATACATTTTGCTTTGTTCCCATCTCCTGCAGAAAGAAGAGCTGGTGAAGTGAGAATGAAGTTTGGGGACAAGTTAATATGATGTTATAAATCGGTAGAACACACTGCATTTTCTCTCACTTAATCTAAGAAAAGTACTGATGTTTCAGATTCCACCAAAATTGAAATAAATCTTAAGTAATAAAGACCTAACCAGAACACTCAGTTTAAGATTTATACCTGTGGATTAATGCAACCTCTGCTATGAAAAATTGTGTGGAAACTCCACTGAAATAAGTCTTATTCTTTGTTTTAAAGGAATCACACTGGGGATTTATTTTATGATTCATGACACATAACAACAATGTGGGCTGCAAGTATTTTAACTTGTAAAAAGAATTGGTTTGAAATTTCCCTTCAATTACAAAAACAAACCAGACTGAAAAGAGAGAGTTGTAAGATCCTCTGTGATGTCAGTGTTAGTGTTGCAGCCAGGAAGGGAAGGGAAGGGAAGGGAAGGACATGAACCAGCATCAGCAGGATAAGCCAGAGCAGGTCTGCCTGTATTTTTTGCCTCTTACAAATTCTCAGCAATAGGAATACACTGTGAATGGGAATTTCTTAATACTGTGGATATAAATGAGCTCACTATTTGATGTACACTGGTTTACTATTTGCACACAGTTGTGCAAACACTTCAGGAAATACTTGGTGAGATCTTTCAAAAAGTTAGCCCAGGTATTCAAAAATCACATTGTCTCCAGGAAAGAAACGGTTTCTCTGCCTGAGGATACAGAAGGAAAAGCATTATGCTTCTAAGTATTGCAAACTGCAAGAGACTCACAGAATCACAGAACATCCTGAGCTGGAAGGTCCCTGCAGGGATCAGAGTCCAGCGCCTGCCCCTGCACAGACACCCCAACAATCCCACCCTGTGCATCCCTGGGAGCTTTGTCCAGACCCTCCTGGAGCTCTGGCAGCCTCGGGGCCGTGCCCATTCCCTGGGGAGCCTGGGCAGTGCCCCAACACCCTCTGGGGGAAGAACCTTTTCCTGATATCCAACCTAAACTTCCCATTCATGCTGTTTGCTCCAGTCCTGGCTGCTCATGAGAGTGCAGAGATCAGTGTCTGCCCCTCCTCTTCCCCTCATGATGAAGTTGAAGACCACAATGAGTTCTCCCCTCAGCCTCCTCTTCTCCAGCTGAACAGACCATGTGCCCTCAGCTGCTCCTCACACAGCTTCCTCTCAATGTCCTTCACCATCCTTGTGGCATTCTTTGGATGCTCTCTAATAGTTTAATGCCTTTTTTTTTATATTGTGACACCCAAAAGTGCCCTCAGCACTCGAGGTGAGGCTGCCCCAGCCCAGAGCAGAGCAGCAGTGTCTGAGGTGAGTGAGACCAGTGAGGAGCAGAGCAGTGGTGACACATCCTGGTCAAGATTTTCACTCTCATTGTCATTTTGGAAACGACCTCTGGCCCCTCCCAAGCCTGGAAACAAATCCTTGATGCCAACGGGGGAGAGAGGAGGGAGGGGCAGGGGCTGACATGACCCTTCCTCTTTCTGTACAGGGCCAGCTACATTTTGTGACCTCCCACGTTTTTCCAAGACTCATCTCAGGCATTGAAGAACTTTGGTGACAAGGTGATTAAATAAATTTGATGGTTTCACACTACAAGAACACGGGGGACTGAGGGAGTTGGTCCCTGACCATTGCACGCTCCCCAGTTCTCCCCATGCTTCCATCTTACCTCCACAATGAACTGATTCACGGAATTCCTTTCGAAATACATCCTTTGCTCTCTCTTGTTGAGGCACAGGGATTTTTGCTGAGTGCAAATCCCATCACTTCCATAAAGAACAATGAAGACATCCGCATCTGTGCCAGCTCCAAAAATATCGCTGGTGTACACCGTGATCTCATAAGGAACAACTGGTTTAGGAAATGACAGAAAACAGAAACAAGCCAAGAGGAGTTAGGAGCCAGCATTGTAATGCTCCTAAGAAAACTATTAATGAAACAAAAAATGAGTTATAAATCTCGGCAGTGAAAGAGGAGAGGGTAGCAATCACACACACTTGTGGTCAGTTAAATGATCAAGTCGGTCAATCCTATGGGAATCCAAAGGAATTCCTTCATAAGGCAAATTGACCTTGATATGTGTTCATGTAATGAGTTTTTAGGTTGATCATATGACATTCATTATACCTGCCATCCAAAGTTACTGAAACAAGATTTACTTCAACAGCTCAAGAGTCAAAGCAAAACATGAATTCACAAATTTTTGAGCATTTAGGAAGATAGATGAGGTTAAGACAACTGGAGGCAGTGAAAAATATTCAAGACAGTCTTATTGATAAAAAAGTCCTAATATTTCCATTACTAAACACGTGACAAAAATCCATCACAAGGAAGTTTAAGAATTCCTCTGTTCCATTTTTTACTTGGTACCACCTCCCCCAAAACACTGAGGCAAGCAGGTTAAATTACCATCCAGACCCCTGGTGCATGCAGAACAGTAATGTTTAAGACCATAAATACTTCCCTATTCTTTTCCTGTGGTTTCTCCAGAATGTCTCTTGACCCCAAAATCTGATGCGTCCTTTTGTTCTATTCTATCTTCACAGCTTCTCAGTCCTGAGTCCTGCTGAAGTATGACTCAGACTTGCTCAGGAATAAGGCTGACCCAGGAATTTGGGAACAGGGGCTGTGTTCCTGGTTCTGCTATGGATTTGCTGAATATATCCTCAGTTTTCAAGGTGAGATGGTGTTTAGGTCACAGAGCAAGAAACATAGGTTCAGATGCCTGCTCATCAGACAAGTGTGTACATCTCCAGATGTAATCAATAAAGCCAGTGCAGTCTGAAGAAACACTTAATCAAGGAACGATTTTCCTTGGGATTAGCTGAATCACTCCCCAAATCCAACCTCTGAGCGACCAAATAGCCACGACGGCAATTCAGACACTCCACAGTCATGGTCTGCCATCCAGCAAAATCTATCCTGTTCCAAACTCCTTTAAATCCTTTCTGAAATCAGAACACCAGGTAAGGCTTGGGCATCACTGAACAGCTGCAGGGGCCTCTCCTGCCTCAGGAAGACACTCTCCCTCAGTCCCACCACTCATAAGCACAGCCTTCAACACCAGGATTCTGCCACTTCCATGATCTGCTCCTGGCCATCCCTCTCCCATACACCCCTAAAAAGCTTCCATCCTTTCCCATCCCTCGCTACAATCTTCTCAGCTGCTTGTCATTCTCACCCTCCTACTCTGCCACGACTTCAGTGATTTTTTGGTCTTTACATTACAGCAGCTTGCACTATGTTTCAGACTCAGCATCTCCGTCAGGGTAGGGAAAAGGCCCCCAGCACCACCTCTGCTACTGTTGGAGTAACTCTGATTATGCATATAAGAGACTAATCATTCATTAAAAGCTCAGGCTCCCTAAATACAGCTCTCAGGAGGCCACAGATGAAGAAATTTTCTTTCTACAGAGAGTCAGCCTGGAGGTTCTCAATATTCTTCCTGCCCAAGCCAGTGAAATCTATTCTGCTGTGCTGCAAGTAAAATGGAGTAGTTTCTCCAGAATGTAAAAAGAGGGGGGGGGAAAATCCTGGATACCAAAAATCACACACTATGCGTTATGAATTAAAAATTACCCTCTCTGCTGAAGACCGTAGCACTTGCTCTTGTTGCTTGAATGTTAACATCAGCTTAGAACTGAATCAGCAAAGCAGCGCCCTAACAAGGTCACCAGCAGCACAACTTTCAGCTGTCAGATGCCCATTTCATTTACATGGCACTTTTAAAGCTGTATCCCCACAGGGATGATTTTAATTGGGCTGTGGATGACATGTTTTCATCGTGAAACAATTCTGGCATGAGTCATCATAAAACAAATCAAGCCGGTTTAGTTACCTCTGGCAAACTGAAACCCACAGGTTAATTGTTAGGAAACCAGAATGTAGTAAACAGCACAGTGGGGATGGCTCAAATGGTGAAAAAGCCTAAGCTGAGAGTGGGCCTGGTGCAAACTCTTTGCCAGGGAGGCCTGACTGCTTCCAAAGGCTGGATATGGACTGCTGACAAAAATCAGGATAACACGAACTATGTGCTCAGAGGCACGGCATGCCAGAAACTCCTACATCATTAAAATATTCAGAGGCATTAATAAATTATACAGCCAACATCTGCATCAAAATATGTATTGATTGGGTTAACATGGAAAAAACAGAAGAGCAGCATGTATTGAGTCTCTGGGTTATATTTATTGCTATAAAAGGTATCACTGCATCTATTAATCAAATTATTTTTTCAGAGAAAAAAGCATGGAATACCACATCCAGCTCTGGGATCCCCAACTTAAAAAGGACATGGAACTGCTGGAGGGAGTTCAAAGGAGACCATGGAGATGCTCCAAGGTCTGGGAGTGTTCCCCTGGAGAAGAGGAGGCTCCACGGAGAGCTCCCAGCCCCTGCCAGGGCCTAAAGGGGCTCCAGGAGATCTGCAGAAGGACTGGGGACAAGGCAGGCAGGGACAGCACACAGGGAATGGCTTCCCAGTGCCAGAGGGCAGGGCTGGATGGGATATTGGGAAGGAATTGCTGGCTGGGAGGGTGGGAGGTCCTGAAATGGATTTCCCAGAGCAGCTGTGGCTGCCCCTGGATCCCTGGCAGTGTCCAAGGCCAGGCTGGACAGGGCTTGGAGCAGCCTGGGACAGTGGAAGGTGTCCCTGCCCATGGCAGGGGGTGGCAGCCACAGGATAAGCTTTAAGGTCTCTTTCAATTCTGTGAATCAACTTTTTCTTCCATTGGACTGACAAAAGTGTGGAAGGGAGCAAAGAGAATCCTTTCTTCTGCTCCAGAGAGTTCGGAAAAAGAAGGTTAAGTATGAGAAATAAAAATACCTTGGTCAAAGAATGAGTGAAACACAAAGACATGATAGTGGCACGTCTCAGAGAAGAAATAATTTCACCTGACAGATGGCAGAGTATGGGGATCTGGACATGGGAGGGATCTTCAACATGAACCACTGTCTTCATGATGAAAAAGGAGGAGGCAAAGCAGTTGATGGCCTTCCGTGTGGTTATTCCCACAACTGCTTGTGAAGAAGGAAACCAGGGCAGATAGGGGGAGTTTGGGCTGCTCTAAATTTTGATACCTAAATAAAGAACTGCAGGCAGTAAGACTTTTGATACCTTCCGTGCATACACTGGGGATAAGATGAGAGGGGTGACAGCCTCTGTGTGAAATTTTTTTAGCTCTTCTTTTAATGACCAAGGAAGAACCTGCCAGGAAATCAGCTCCCAGGTGTCAGACCTCATCCCTCATCATTGTGGCATCCAACCCAATGTAAGGGAAAGGCAGTTCTGAGAGCACCCTAATGGTGAACAAAAATTATCAACCACTTGAAATGGAGCAGATCAGAGAGGGACAAGTCAAATACAGTCCCAGGGCTGTGCTCTGCACACTATCAAAGATGCTTAAGGAAGGGGAGCATGAGAAGGGAGAGGGCTAAAAAGTAAGAAAAATACTTCATTTATTTCAAGAAAACCATGTTATCTGATCCTCAGTACTCTGCAAACAGGAAAAGAAGTTTCCAGAACTAAAGAGTTTGAGTTGCCATAGCAGACGTGAGCTTGTACTCAGAAGGAGTTGAGTTGGGGTAATGTTTACCCAAAACATTGATTTGGAGGGGAGTGAAGAGTAAGGAAAAATTGGAGAACACTAAAAGAAGCAGACTGGTACAACACTTCCAGAAAAGCACCACACTAAAGAAACTCTGGAAGAGGGTCTTTCAGCAGGAGATGGGTGTGCAATGCCAAAGGCACTGGAAGAACTAAAACTTGGAAGCAAGACCAGCATGTCTGCTTTGGCAACAGAAATGGCAATATTAGAATGGAGCAAGATCAAAGGGAAACTGGAGACAAGGAAGACAGCTTGGAATGAGCAGAGGACTTGGAGGGGATGGGGAAATAGGAAGAAAAAGACAATCATCCACATCCACATGACTTCTAATGATTCTCTGATTTGGCAAACACAGTAAATGTTCATCTAGAGCACCCAGAGGAACCTTCTTGTAGCAATTTGAATGGTTGGCATGTGATCTACTTATAAATTTTCCAAAGCCAGTTCAAGGGAGAGGCAAAACCTATAAAACTGCATGAGATTGTGGGATTTTATCTTCTGTAATGAGGGGTGTATCCTGGGGAAATGGCGTTCTGCTCACATGGGATGTACTCTACTGTCTGCAGCTCTGCAGGGAAGATAATTCTCTCAATGGCTCCATCATCCTCTGATTTATCCAGCCAGCGGCCGCAAGGGAACTTGAGGCACAGTCCCAGGGATGGGGCATCAATCTCCACCCATTCCAGAAACCAGCCAGTCGAGTTACCTGTGGTGGAGAGATGACAATGAGCAGCCCACCAAGCCTTTGCAGACAACAGCAAATGAATCACTGCATGCCAGACCTCTGAGAAATAAATCTGTCTGTCTTTTGCCAACGGGAATGTAGAATATATGGCGTAAGGATCATTGGATGCAATTGCCCAGGATTGAGGTAAAATGCTTCATGCTTCTATAAGTGCCAGACTAAAGATGTGCACATGGAAATGCTAATTACTGCATAGCTTTCATCAATTGGCCTCTGTAATAATACAGAGCAGTTATCAACAAACCTGTTCCTTTATGACCCACAGGGGAAGAGATCCATGCATAGCCCCACTGCCTCCCTTGTTTGTAGCAGATACCCAGAATTCTATCTAAAAAGCAGCCAAGACTTGATGATCAAAATACCACCAGAAACTTAATAAAGAAGTGAGACAAGTCTATGGGTCCCATGCAATAAAAACAAACAGGGGATTTGGTGATGTCTGTGAAGTCTCTCTAAAGATGTGGCTTTAGAACTATAAAGATTCTTGCAGAGGGAGAGGATGCAAAGCTACCTGTAAATTGGCACCACTGGGCTCCTAATGTCACTTGGGAATGGAATCAGCAGCAAAGACAGTACCAGCAACAGCCCAAGTGACAGCAAGGATCTGTCACCAAAAGGTAAATTACATTTGGGGTCCTGGAGGCAGGTTATTTTATACAGCAATGCACCCAGTGCACTAGAAACACTGCATTACAAAGCAGATTATCTTACCTTTATTGTCATGGCCTATCTTGATTTTTTTCAGGTCTCCAATGTCCACAGACTCCACTGTAAACTCATCTACCTTCCCACGCTCAAATTTGTTCTTGTTAATCTTTGAGGCCTTTAGGCTGACTATCCCTGTTGTGGCGAGGCAAAAGGACATTGTTCAGCATGTGAAACAAATCCTCTGGGAATGTCAACAGTGGAGCGAGGGAAGTGGCTAAAATGCAAAAACTGGCTTTTCATCTCAAGATCTGAGCTTTGTGCCCCCCTCTGATCCCAAGTCTGTATCAACACCCAAAATATACGGAATTCCTCCCTTGAATGATCCTCTGGCAGTGCGACAGGGACGATGTTGCCGTGCTGCGCTCTCGCATTGAGAAATCAGTGCTACCCATCAGTTCCCTGTCACTCTCACAGGCATCCCAGCCACTGCACACACGGCTCAGCTGCTTCCAAGAGGATTTGCTCATCAGCTGATTAAATACTTCTGGGCCACTCAAAGAGGCAGAGGAGGGTTGGGTTTCAGGAGCATGCTGATTCATTGCTGAGGAAAGCAAATCATCCAGTGCATTCACTACTCGATAATGTAGTCCCAGTCAACTGTGCTGTTTCTATAATTGAAATTAAAACCTTTAGATCAGCAGCTGGTGCAAATCAGCATCGCAAAGTTTGGCAGTGATTTGCAGCAGCTGGTGCCGTGCTTCAAGTCACCACGATGTGTGCACCGACTGCGAGAACATGAAGTTGCGATAAAAGGACTGAGAAATGGATATTGAGGAAATTAAAAGAAACCATGACCTGTCTTTTCAGGTATCAAACAGGGAGTTGCTATCCTTTTCCATCGTTTGAAGCCACACCTGTATCATCTTTACTTCCGTAGAGTATGATGAAAACATTGGCATCTGTCCCAGCATTCTTCTTGTCCCCCGTTTTCACTTTCACTGTGTATGTCGTTGATTTAGCTGCCAGATAAAATATCTTAATTTAAGAGTGTGAAGTCTGACCAGGAGTTAACTCTACTTTTCCTTGCACAAAATGTGTGCATGGTTTGAGTTTTGTTTTGACTGATCACAGCCATGCTGTAATCTCTAGTTCCTGTCCTATGCTCTGGTAGCCCTTGAGGTGAGCTGGGTTATCTGGTTCCAGAATCTTCCACAGCTCCAGTCACTCAGCACATTGCCTGCGTATCTACAGATAAGAAATGTGCTCAAGCCTTTCTCAAAGCGGCCTCTGACTGTGATACTGCANAAATAATACATGTACATATAACACATAACAAAAGGTGTTTACACTGATATATACAGTTCATATTAACAAACACACCTCTCAGAATAGCATCAGTAGGGATGTTTCTGCTGCACCATCATCTAAAAAGTGCAGTAAACTCATAAAAAATCTAATGGAAAAGTCCAATATGGTCTTCACTCAGCTGCTATAACCTCAAGATTTCCAAAATGGAATATTTCCTCCCTAGCTGGACCTATCTTTCCGAGATGTTGGTCAACCAGCATGTCCTTCTGAATCAAAGGGATAAAAACTTTGTGGAGTTTTTTTGACCATGTAGTTTGCAGAAATCATTCACGTATTCAAAATCATCTGATGGGGAAATAGGAGAGAGTTTAAAACTTTTCACTGGTTATGAAACCAGTGAAAATGTTGGGCCCTCAGCACCTTGCAGGATCAGACCCAGGAGTGTATCACCGCTCTGTGGTTACCATGCAAATTTATTTACAGGTGGGGCAAAGTTATTTTGGAGGACAACAGACACAAGCAGCAAGATGGAAAGTGGGATGAATTTAGGTCCCTTTTCTTTCTCTGGGTGTGTTTTCTCTCTGCTCAGTTTCATGTTGGAACATTTAATCATTACAGTCCATGATGCGAAATGAATGAGATTTATTCCTTAGATATTAGCAACCAATATGCATTTCAGTTCAAAAATGATGACTGAACATATTACTCATCTTCCTAGCTTTGTCACTTTGGGTCCAAACCTGCAAGATGATTAAATAAACTAAAAATGAAGAGGGTCCACTCTTTTGTCTGACACACGCTTGACACTTCTTTCACACCTGAAAATTTCATTTTGGGGCAAAATTACTCACAGTCCAGTAACTGCTACTGCTAGCTGCTAATGCCCTCAACAGCACTAACAAACTTCTTCCTTTCCAACCCCACACTGGAAGAAATACAAGGCCAACATATATATATTTCACCTTTCTGTTCCAGGCCCAAAGTTGCAGGAGACTGGCCTTCATTTCCCGAATCTTTCTTTACAAATGCTTCATCCACTGGGACCAGCTCCCTGGTAATCTGACCGTCGTCTTCCTCGACTGCCAACCACCTCTGGCATGGAAAGTAATACCTACAAAATGACAGCAGCACCCAGTGCTTACACAGGACTTCACAGGCTTTAACAAGCACAGATCAGAGGCTACTTGAAGGGAAAAAAATAAAACAACAAGATTACTCAAAGCTGAGCAGTACATCTGTTTTCATCCTCGAGATCTGCTGTTGTGGGAGCTAAATCCATAAATAGGTTCGGAAGCACATACTACTAAGTGCTGTTTCTGGGCTGCCAGCCCCACATGGTTGATTCATTTTAATTTCACTCCCAGAAAAAGTTCAGTAACTTGAAGGAACCTCCAGTCTCCCAGGCATTTTATGTTTATGAAGACTGGATCCATCTTGTCCTTAGGAGTGGTCCCACCCATCAGAGCACTGTGCAATTTTTAAGCATGTGATTTCCAGCAAGTTCCAGCTCAAAGGCAAGCCTATATTTCAGGGTTTGAACAGCCCATTCTTTGCTCATCCAGCTGTCTGTGGAAGTCATGAGTATTGGCTTAGATCAGAATTTGCTTTTGGCCCGGACCTTTCTATTAAGTTCAAAAGGCAAACAAAACGTGAGCTCAGAGGCTTCCAGAGTGGGGCCTAGAAGGGAAATGCTTGAGTGCAGCCCCTGCTCCAGGAGGGACAGATGAGCCCACCCCAGGAGAAACAGAAAAAAGCTGAGGCTCCCTTCCAAACACTGCTGGTTCCCAAATTACAGAGGTGTTGGGGCAGCAAATCCCCCCCACAGGTACCCCAGAATGGCCCCAGGCTCTGTCTCATGGCCCAGTGACCACAAGGCTCCCAAAGGATGCCCATTCCCTGCGAGCTGGTGAGGGGATGCCCCTCTGCATCTCCTCTGCCTCCCCACAGCTCTGAGAAGGCAGCCCCTTTCCTGAACACATGAAAAAGGTGCAACAGGCTCCTCACGTGATGCTCTCTTTGAGGTCAATAATCTCCACCCTCTCCAGGAACCAGCTGGGGCTAGCACCAGAGTTGTCGTGGCGGATCCGCAGCTTCTTCAGCTCGCCCAGGTCAATGGCTTTGATGGTGAACACGTCTACCTGCACAGGGGGCAAGAGGCAAATGGCTGTGTTTCCAAGCAAGAGGGGAAAAAAGGGCAGTAAATGGCCAGGGGTAATCTTTTTCACCATTAAGAAATAGCTGTTTGCAAGTTCTCTTTGTACTCTCTGTGTGGGTGTACAAAAATAACTACAGAGCTCTGAGGTCTCCCATTAACACTCATGTTTGGCTCCTACAAGGCAGTAATAGCCTTGGAGCTGCTCACCTCTTCACTCCTCTCTTTACTTCATCCCAGTTTCAGCTTCCTGTAAGTTTAACACCTCTCTGCTAAATATCATTCCTTTCAGGCTTAGTATTTTCCCACAGGGTGAATCCAGAACCGAACAAAAAAAATGTTGACTGCATGGAAACTCTCCTGCACACCTCTGTGTAGAATCTTAGGATATCCAGAGTTGGAAGGAATCCACACGGGCCACTGAGTCCAACTCCTGGCTCTGCACAGGACAGCTCCAGAATACAGCCCATATGCTTTATTTCAAATATTTCAGAATTTCTTCCTTTTGTCATTTACCACAACCAAGAGGATCATTTATTAACTGTGTTAGTGTGACAGGATGGTCCTTGTTATCATAACAGTTTAAACATCTTAATGTGATTAATCTGTTGGTAGACTTTGGGTTTGTACTCCCAGGAGTAAGGAGCGTTACATTTGCAGCTTGGAGCTCTTCCCACTGAATGAAGAACCATGTGCAGGTTGCAGTTTCACCAGTGCCAAGCTCATAAATCACAGCTAACAGCTTATTTAACAACCTTAGGGCTCTTTTTTCTTGTGGTTGCAAGTTTTCCACAGCTGCTTTTTGTTCCTATAATGTTTTGTTCTTCGGAATTATTCCTTGAAAAACTCCTGGCTATAACAGTAGCTTGTTAATTGTTCATAAACTTTTTATTACAAACACTCAACATACAAGAGATGATCTTCAATTGGATTGGATTGTAACGTAATTACAGCACACTGTGTAATATTGCTTTTATTCCCTGGCTGGTTGGGTAGAACATTTAGAATAGTATTTGCATCTAAATATCTCCATACTTGAACTGCCCCCAAAATACTCTCCAATATTAATTTAAAGTTTGTAAATTTTAAGTACTCCTGAAAGGAAGCACTTTTTTTATTACCAGAATGCTTGCAGGAAGCGGACACAGAAAGAGGCTCCAACATGGAATTGGTGTTGAGCTTATTATTCAAACTAATCTCCCCTGGAAAATGTTTTGAGGCATTTTGCTTTACATAACACATTTCAGAAATAAAACAGGTTTGAAAGAAGTGAGGAGAAACTGTATTGAGCGGCCAGCACGTCAGCCCAGAGAGCCCTGCCAGCCTCCTTCTCGCTTGAGTGAGTGGAGCTCATGCATTACCTGTCCTTTCTCAAACTTGTTGAGGTTCCTCGACCTTTTCAGCTGGCGCTCACCCGTGTCTCCTCTTTCCATGCCGTAGATGCTCAGGAAGACATTAGCATCCGTCCCAGCCCCCCCCACAGTCCCGGTGAGGACGTGGACTTCATACGTATTTTCTGCAAGTAAAAATGCAAAGGCAGGCCAGAAGGACCCCAGAAATGGCCATATTTCATCTGCAGAAGTGTGTAACCCTTGAAATGCCAGCACAGAAAGAGTTTGCCTGGAGCTTGTTGGCATCTATCTCAAAACATGAGCAGCTCTGTCTTGCTCCAGCCCCTCTCCTTGGTCATAACAACTTGCTAAACTCTCAGCCACAGTGGTAACCTCTGGGACTCTTGATCCAAGTGCCCCAGACTGTTGTAATAAGTTAGCTGAGACTCTATTTTCTTATTTGGGAAAAGTTAATTTTTTTTTTATTTACATAACTTATTTTATACAGTTTTTACAGACTTTATGTGCAACATTTACTGGCTGGTAGTTTTCATACTGCTTCATTTATTGGTCAGAAGGTGATTCGTGTGTAAGTGTTAAGATTTAGGTTGTTTATATATATTTTTTTTTTAATGGGTTCTCATGGAATAGATATTATTGTTTACTCAGATGTGCTTATTTTTCAACCTAAGAATAGGTGGTTGTGTCAATGAACCTTTCATACCAAGATTTTTATATGGGAACTTGCAAATTACTTAGCTCCACTTTAGAAGAAATGACAGGCTAGCTATTAATTTAACAGAGCAGGCCTGATTTTATGAGGCTTTTCTCCTGTAATTCTTCTACCTGTCTATGACTTCAGACGACCTTTGATGAAGCCTATAGAAATCCTTTAGGTTATTCCCATTTCAGCCTGTTTCCTCCACGCTCTGCCTCAGCTTACCCACCATCCACTTCCTCCCTAGTTTGATCCACCACAGATACAGTGCATGCCTGGGGCAAGGGGGTGGTTGTGGGGGAAAAAATGGTCCTGCCAAGCAGCACAGTGTGGTTATCATCCTTCATGCAGAGGCTGGATACACACACACACACATTCCCTCTGGTATTTACCCTCCAGGTCAGATTCTTCATCAGGCACCAGCTCCACCACGAGCTCCTTATCCCCTTCGTCCTTAGCCAGCCAGCGATGTGCCACAAACGTATAGACATCCATTCCTCCTTCCTCCTTGGCCTCCTCCTCTCCCTCCTCATCAGGCTTCTTTTTCTTCTTCTCCTTTTTATCAGCCTCCTTCGTTTTGGCGGCCAGGCGCTTCAGCGTGACGCTTTCCAGGAACCAGCCATCCCCAATGCCTGTCCCGTCGTGGCCAATCCGAATCTTATAAATCTTGCCAACGTCTGCAGCCTCCCTCTGGCACCAAGGGAGAGTCAGCACCCAGGGGGGGATAGAAGGCAATCTTAATTTCATAAAGCGCTTTCTTAAAAATGAGAAGCATGGGCTCTATCACACCAAATATCTAAGCAAGAATAAGAACAATTTCTTAAGGCAAGTTTACATTTATTTTTTCCTTCCTGCTTTACTATTTCGTACTTTCCATTACCAGATCTCATCCAAACGGATTAAGCTGAAGACATTCAGAGCAGCCATGGTGAGGAGGTAAATCCATATTTATTGGGCTCCCTACTTCCTCACTGCTCTCCTTACCTGCATTGTCTCTGTGTTGTCACTAAGGATGAATATATGATAATGCCACACCAGGTTTTTACAGATTCTCAGTGCGTAAGGCATTTTGAAAATTAATAATAAG
>VYZR01118946.1:0-12695 GCA_013400675.1 Oxylabes madagascariensis | reverse complement strand
TACTCTCCAGTATCATTCTTTGTGACTGTATTAAACAGCTGTTAAGAGAGAGTCCAAAACCATTATCAGAACAGGAGGAAAAAAATCCTGTAGGATAGAAATGTTGACATGTCAATGTGTGGATTTGTTTATTTTAAACAAATAAAACCCCAAAACCCCTGAAAGCAAGTAAGAAATTCAGGTCCATTTCAACCTTGTAACAGCTCCCTAGTCACATTCCCTTGGTCCTTCAACTTCTACTTGTTGCCTGAGAGGTTCCTTTAGATGGACATTTAATAAAGTGGAGTGTATCTACAAAGAAATTAATTTTCAGTGTACCAGAACTTTCCAATAACATCCACTTTTTTAGATATGCTCTAATTTCAGAATACCTGAAATAAAAGTTTGTTCATTTTATCAAAACAACAACCCCATTAACTGATCCTTCAAAAACTTGACACATACAATATGATGCATTGTCAGCTGAAATTTTTCAGAAGTTGATTGGGTGGTTCTCAACCCTCCAAACACACGCTTTATGTCTTCTCCCAACAGAGAAATGCTAAGCCACACTATTTATCAAATACTACTACTATGAAAATGATAAAGTCAGACTGTAGCAGGACATCTTCCCCAGCCTCCCCCCGCCAGAAGAGCTTATCTGTTAGCTGGTGCAGTAACTCAGGGCATCTTGCTCTCACATGAGCCTCACATGAGCCGTGATGGAATAACTCAGTCAGGACAGTTTGTCTTGTAGTTAATTATTTCATCACTATGGGATTGATGCTTTCAGCTGAGAGTAAACATCTTCCTGTGGAAGCAGATGTGGAAAGACAAGCTGGAATTTCTGACTGACACACTTCACTTTACAAATTATAAAAGCTATACCATATTTTCACAAAGCAGAAATCTTCTGCACATTCCCAGGAAATGTGTGGGGTCTTCTCTCCAAAGTCAGGACGCCGCTTTGTTGTTACTCTCCTGGGGGCTGAGTGAAAGGACTCTGTATACGTTATCAGAATTCGGTGATAAGTTACATTGACTCCTAATCTATACTATTTCTTTGCTAGCTATAATATAGGTACCGTAATGTAATGTTTTATGTAATCTATGTAATTTTATATAATTTTATGTAATTCTTTTATTTTATACTGTGTAATAAGTAACTGTTTAAGGCCTTTCATCTGTTACCTTCTGCCAATTCAATAAGTAACTAATTTTATAATAGACCTAACTGTCCATTCTTAAGAACTTGTGAGCCAGAGCGATTTAGGTACAGGTCACCTAAGTAGAGCTGCTGCCAAAAATCTAAGCCTAAGGCAGGACTTATCTAAAGCTCTCACTTGATACATAACAAAGAGATGGATAGAGACTGACCTCATGTCAATTCCAGTGTTTCTATTTTTTAATCATTAGACTTGTTAACTGTTTCTTTTTAATGTATGCCATACTTTGATATTTTCAGAAGTGATTAGTAAGTTTGAGTAGTCCACCTGATTTCTGTGATGTGCTGAAGGATCCTCAGAACATCTGAATGCTTAGTCATACTTCAGTTTCCATGTTTGATTTTGCACAAGAGTAGTGTTTGTAGAACAACTTTTTACCTCTGAAAAATCTCAGAACCCTAAGTAGCATCAAGTTTTTTGAAGGATCAGCTAATAGGGGAAGAATGAGAGAGAGGCAGCCAATCCTGAAGGACAAAAACCCCAACACTACAACCCACAAAACAAACTACAACTAAAGCAAAGAACTAAGCTTACTTACAGTCCCAACTCATTCCCACTGACTTCACAGGTTCTGGATGGGAACTTGTAAGTGGCACTGGATTGCAGAGATTCTGTACTGCCCTGAGTGCTGGACTCTCCCTGAAGTGTATGAAGCTACTATTCCAAATTTTAAGGTTCTGTCAAATATAGCTCTGTTGCTGTACTGAAAATGCATTCTCACCTGGCACTAGTTTACCAACTGACAAGGTAAAATTTGTCATGTATTTCTAGATTCTCAGTTAACACTACTGCAACCTTGCACCTCACCCAATTTGTGTGCATCATTCAATGTCTATGGCTTGTCACTGGTTTGAGGCAGAAACTATCTTCTACATTTCTCACCACATATTTCAGCATGACATTGACCTCCAACAAAGACCTCGTGAATTTTTGGATTTAGATCCCTGTGCATCGTTGTACTGAACAATAAATTTGGTCTCCTTGATAGCTGTGTATGACAGAGTTGGTTATTACACTTACCAGATTGCCAGACTTTTTATTCATGGTGTAAGTTATGTTTGCTGTTCTGGCACTGCCTGTTCCTGTCTTCTCCAGCAAGGCAACACCATTCTTGTACCACTGGTACTCAGACGGAGGGGAGCCCTCGGTTTCCTTACAGCTCATCTGCACGACTGTTCCTGTCATTGCAGAGCTGGGTACCTCACACACTGGAGTAGTTGGAGCAACTGTACAGTGAAATTGCACTTGTTACACATGCACTTGTACTGTTCACGTGTGTCAGAGACTGAAATAGTTCACGCCTCAAATATTGATATAAAGTTTTGCCCATTATAACAAAAACTGTATAAAGAAGCTACAACAAAAGAAGCCTCCCTGAAGATACCTGACTGGGACTGAAAGTCAAACTGCTGAGATTAGATAAAGGGAAAACTCATTCTTCAATCACCTGAAATAAACAAGTAAACAAGGAAAATAATGTGAGCCAAACCCAGCAGCCGTGCTAAGTATCATTTCTGGCTTGCTTTGGGGTGGGGGAGGCCGTAGCCCACAGACCCGTTTGCTGGGAGCAGGTTTGCACAGACCTCCCCCCCAGCCGAGGTGGGGGGAGGAAGTTTCGGTGTGTTGTAACCTCTGCTCAGGGGCAGTGAACCCATCCTTTCCTTACACAAACTGGCTATGGAACCCCCAACCTTGGGAAGGACACATCCATGGGACAATCACATGAGAGGCAGCTGAGGGGGTGCCTTAATCCATCAAAGGCCTCACAAAATGCTCCCTAGAGTCGTTCCTGAAGCCTTGCACCACAGAATTGCACGGGATACAACAAACCCAGAATCTGTTGTAAGAGACAATGACAAACTCCCCCTGCTGCCCCAGGGAGGTGCCTGGATTTTCCTATCTAGCCTGAGTATATATTAACCCATCAGATTCTATGCTTTTGGGGGGGGGACCTTCACCACCAAGAAGACCAGATGGAGAGGATCAATGAAACATCACTGGAATCCAAGGAGGGGTGATATTTTCCTTATTCTATCCCTGTTACTCTCTTTCTGTCCCTCCCATCTATTTCCTCTCTCTCTCTCTCTCTCTCTCATGTATTTACTATTAAATAAACCCCACACTATTGCCACTGGCATATAGCCTCGTTTGCACCTTAATTAAGGCAGGGGCATTTCTATGAACTTTAGTAATGGGATCATGACAACATGCCAACAGGCTGACAGTCATTGTGAGGAGGTGAGCACTTGTGCACATTTGATAACTATCACATCAATAAAGTTAGGTGCAGGAGAACGGCTAGAAGGCACAATCCTGCTACTGAGAACACAGTAAAATTTATGAGTTGCTAAAAATGAAAGAGGTGCTTACTGCCTGCCTCCCCCACCATATGCTGTGTCATCCTGTCTCCAATCTATGCACTTTCATCTAACCCCCAGAGGGTTTGTTTCACTTTGTTTCTTGTATGGAACCTCTTGTTCACAGACAGAGATGGAATAACTCAGAATCTGTAGCCCAGAATTGCCCCCTTCCCTGCCCTAGTATTTAAAAACTGAAGTGAGGAAGAGGAAAAAGAGTTTTTGTATTAAAAGGAGTCAATTTTTGAGAAGTGATTTTAAGAAGTGATACTTCTCAAATTTTGAGAAGTGGTATTAATTCACATTAACTTTGAATAAGGTTTGTAAGCGACACAACCCACCCACTGCCCCGCCCCGCCCTTTCTTCTTTGGCCTCGAAGATTTCAACTTTAAATTATGAAGCCACATTTAAAACAGGAAAGCTGTTGAGAAAGTATAGGAAAGAAGGAATAAGTGGGGTTATGTGGCTACTGAGCTAGCTAAGATGGATAATGCCTTAGCCCAGGTAGCCTATGCAGAAACCATAAACCTGAGACCATGGGAGGCGGGATATGGAAATTAGGATGCTATGACATCACTCCAAAATAGGTCATGTCTCTGGTTCTAGTTCTCCGTTAACTCAAGACCTGTGACATATACAGACAAACCCCTACCCCCCTGTTTGGGATTGGATCCCTGCCCTCAGGTAAACTTATATATTGTTAAGTTAGCCACGCCCCTGGTTCTTTGGATGCTGCCGCCCAAACCATGCGGTTACCACGTTTGTGATCAGACCACCATTAAAGTTCTATATTCGGGGACTCCATCATTCCCATCCCGTTTATTTTGCCACATTCCGCCCAGCCAGACTGGACCCAGAATCACACTGTTGATTGTGATAAGTGGCACCTGAATTGGGACACTCATATTGAGGGACCTCTCGGGTTCAGTTTGGCTGGGCCTTGGCCAACTGGTAGGACTTTTCCTCTCCACTGTGGATTACTTATTGTCAGGCCTGACATATTTTGGTGAGACAGTCTTTGGAGGAAGCCCAGGTGTCTCAAAAAGACGCCTGCGAGGAACGCAGGTGAGCAGAGAGGGACAGAGCTTTTCCCATTTTCCTACCCTTACTGGGGACGTATATCCCACTCCATCTAAGTTTTGCTGTGCTGCAGAATGGGTTTAAAGCTCTCTACTTTAGAACGGGACTTATATGGACATTTCAAAAAACTTTTAGCAGACCATGGGAAGGAGTCCAGAGGAGGCCATGGAGATGCTCTGAGGGCTAAAGCTGGCCAGCAGGAGTGACAGGAGTGCAAGTGGGCTTCATGGCTGTGCTGGTGACTGTCAACCTGGCAGCTCAGGCTCATTCTCAGGTGAACCCCCGACCATGGACACAGCACTCTGCAGCCCAGGGGCTTCCCTGGCTGTCAGCCCATGTCAGCCTGGCTGGCTTCAGATGCTGAGCCAGTCCTATTCAGGGCTGTGCTGTGATCGCAGGTGAGTGACACACACATCTCGTTCATCACTGCCTGAATGTCCACCGGCTGCCCTTTGAACAGGACCAGCAAAGGGACTTGCAGTCTCACGGCTTTCCTGGAGCTGGGAAATCCACAGGTTTGGGGCTGCTTTTCTGGTGCATGTTAATTTTGATGTTTCAGTTGGCACTTCCATGCAGGAATTGATGGGATGTGTGGGCCTCCATCAGTGTTGAGTCATCAGAATTGGTTTAAAAGGTGATGGTTAAAAAAGGCCATACCCTAGAGGCCCCTACCCAGGGGAAGATGCAGGTGCCATGGCTCTTAAAGTGTGGATTTAGCTCACTTGAAGCATAGGAGGAAGGTAAAGGAAGCAAACTTAACCCATTAATGTGTGTTTGTCATGACATTATCAGGTTTATGGTTTCTGCATAGGCTACCTGGGTTAAGGTATTAGCCATCTTAGCTAGCTCAGCAGTCACAAGGTTACCTCATTGTTGGTGCTGATTAGAAGTTCATGCATATATCATCCTTTATGAACGACTTAGAGACTTTATATATCATTTTAAAAGATCAATTATTATTATTTTTAATAGGATAAATATAGAATCTGCAAAAGCAAGTGTTTTCTTTTGTCCCTGTACAGGTAAAAAAGGAAAACTATTGGCCTCTACCACTCATCCAATGGGACAAATACCAAACCCAATGAGAGAACAATGTGGTCAGTATTCACTTTTAACTGGGAAAGAAAACAGAAACCCGCAAAGAACAACCGCTCCCCAGCAGGCACCACCATCTCTCCTGTAAATTAAGTCCACTGATTGCCAGCTCTCTGGCTGTCGCTGCACAAAAACTCTCTCCTTCCAAAACCAGGAGGAGACTGTAGCATATTGGAATGAACTTCTGCTTATGAATATTTGATAAGTGTTGACAGATGCTGACTTTCCAGTGCCAAACACCATAATCATCTTATCCAGATTCTCAGTCACTGAGCGATTTCAATTTTGAGAACTGAAACTCACTTTGATATAATAAAACCCTAGTTATGTCCCTTTCTAATGCAAGTGTGACTTTTGCCAAGCTGTTTTGTGATGTTGTAGAATGTTCATGTGCAAGTGTGTTTATAAACCCAGCCTGAAGAAGACCCAAAAACCCAGTAGCCACACACTATGTGGATAACCCTACCTTCAACATCCCAACAACCCATCATCCAGTTTCTTTAAAAAGCCTAAGTAATAAAGTTTGTACCCAATACTGTGAGAGTAATAGTAGCCTCTCCCAGGCGTTGCCCCTCTTCACTCTTGGCACTGATTTCACAGCGGTAGGTCCCAGAATCCCTTCTAGTCACATTCCTAATTCGGATTCCTGTATTCAGCATCTCTGCTCGGCCTCGAAGATCACCTTTAGGGAGAACAGACAGAGAGGTTTCTGCTCCTTGTTTATAGAATCATAGAATCACAGAATGGTTTGGATTGGAAGGGACCTTGAAGATCATCTTGTTCCACTCCCACTGCCATGGGCAGGGACACCTTCTACTAGACCAGGTTGTTCTAACAACACTTCCAGGGATGGGACAGCCACAGTTCCTCTGGGCAACCTATGCCTCACCACCCTTATAAGGAAGAATTTCCTTTGTATATTTCCTCTGTATATGTAACTTAAATTTCCCCTCTTTCAGTCTGAAGCAATTATCTATGGCTCATTGGCTTATTCTGAAATCATGTACAATTTATTGATATTTATGTCATATTGTACATGAAACTATTGCTCATTTGCTCAGTGTTAGTTATCTGTCAGCAAAGAGCAATATGTAATCCCCTTCTCAAGACACTATGAACCTTCCATTTAGTCCAAAAAACCACCCTCAATTCAAAAAACCTCCATCTGCCATAAATTGTCAGTTGGAAGATGGAATGCATTTTTCTGCAGGTGTTTAAAGAAAATATGTACAGCAGCAGTGAGGTGACTGAAAGACATCCCTTCCCACTAGAGACATGGCAATCACTAACTTAATAACCTTAAAGAAAAAGTTGTGAGTGAGACCACAGCAGAGTATTTGACATTTTAACTTGGCAAGAAAAACTTGATGGATTTAGCAAAGATATTGTCATCACACTTCTTACAGTGAAGAAGTTTTTTAATTCTACAGCTTATTATGAAATTCAATGCACACACACAACCATGAGTTCCAGTGTTTCTCTAAATTAAATATATGCAGAAAAAACCCAAGTTCATCACAAGGTCAACACATCTGCTAGTTCTACAAGCGAACAAAATTTCTGTGCTTTTATTTTACTTCTCAAACTTCATTTATTGTGTACAATGTAATAGAGATCCATATGTTCTCCAACACACAAAGGTGAGGTAAGTCCTTTTCAGAACATACAAGGAGAAATTCTACTTCTGAAAAGAATACAAATAATTTAAAATATACAGCTGAGTTTATATTTTATGTATATAAAAATGCTGCATTATTAATATCTAAGCCTCCTGCTTTACAGGAGGCTTCAGAAACCTCTTTTTAGGATAGAAGTGCAGAGCCTGCAGTAGTTTAGGGGAGTTTACATCCACATGTAATTTCATTGTTGAAAAATCCCAAGAAATCTGCAGTACCATTTTTCTTAGTCTAAAGAATTTTATTATATTTAACTTCATTAAAAGGTAACTAATAATTGACAATACTATAAAGAAATGCCTTTTTTTTCCCTAGAGAATAATTTTTTTTTCTCAAAAGGACATCAGCTCTTCAATATGAACAGTCAAGAGCCTTCTTGTTCAGTCATATTCTTGGTGTTGTTCCCCAAGAAAGAGTCAATAGCTATGCTAAAGTATGACAGGTTAAACGATCTGTTTGTAGTACTGTACCTGTAAATTCACTATTGTAGTAGACAAATGAGACTCCTTGAGGTTGGATTTTCTTCCATTCTATTCTTAAACTCATTCCTTCTGAAAATTTGTGTTTGCAACTAAGAATAGCCTCTAGAGGGAAGAAGAAAAAAAAAAGACAAAAGGGAAAATTAGAGATTTTAGTAGTGTATTGGCACAGATTCAGGTTCCATGAAATTCATGTTCCCCCTTCAAAAGAATTTGTACAGTCAGCAATGGCCAGATCTACTTCTCAAAGTGATGCTTCTCCAGATTTACACAAACAGTGGGGAAAAAGAAACCAGTAATTTTCCTATACTTCAGGGGCCTTTGGGTCAAACTTCAGATGCTGGGGACTAGATATTCCCATGCTGGATAGAGTTTATTACCTTCCCCATCCAACATGGGAATGTCTAGTTCATCAATTATATTTTTATTACTACCCTCATTTTAGTTTAAACATTTTTGAGCAGATCAACCCTAAAAAAGGGACTCTGACCCTGATATAAATGTATTTTTTGAATTACCATTCTGAATTCAGTATCAATAGTTTTTCTGTTTAAATGTATAATAATTGGAGATGGAAAATATTCCCATAAGATGGTTAAAGAAACAAATGTAATTGCTACTGGTAAGCTACTCATTTTCTAATACAGGCCACAGTACCACAGGCAAAAGCCTTTATAGTTTTGACAAGGCCAGTCTAGCTTTCATGATGCAAATATGCACTGCTCAAATATAATCAAACATCATCCTCCTTTCCAGTCTCAACAAATGAGGCTGGAAGGCAATTAAGAGCTAATGACAGATCTACTCACTTGCCCTTCAGAGTCTGATTTCCTAGGTCTGCGCTGAAAAGAAACAAAAACCCAGACTTGTAGCCTTCTTGGTGATATCTCCCAGGGGAAAAAAATATCCAGACTTGAAAGAAAAATTGAGGCAGGAGGGCATTCCTTGCCAGAAACATGTTACACATGCACTGGCCGTTTTGAAAAACATACTGCACACTCAGGAAGTCTGAGGTTCCTGACTTCAGGTTGAGTGGATGGGTGGAGGTTTCCTGAATCTTAAGATTTGCTAGTTTCCTTTTCATTTTGTTTTTGTATTCTTCTAACAAAGAAAAAGCATAATTCAAGCCCAGCTTGCTTTTGCTACTGGCCTTGTGACAGCTGGCTTGTCAAATGAGCTGGTCTCTATTAGCTGACACAGACAACTCAGCTGAAGTGTTCTCAGCTAAACAAGCCACCTCTGTCTCGAATGAGCTGCCCCTTTCTTGCATGCTGTGTGTGTTTGTTTCAGAAAAAACCCCTAGCATTGATGCCCATCCACTAATCTTATTTGGGGAAAAGGAACGGATGGAAGAAAGGGAGTGTGCACAGAACAGAGACAACATAATAAAATCATCCTTAGTTATAGCTCCCCTCTCCCACTTTTTCCTATAGTAATGGAGTCAGGGAGAGGTATTTTCCAGAGCAGGTGTACTTGACTTGCATTAAGGTAGGCCCACAGGATACTGTGCATCAGCATCGGTACTGCTAGGCCTGCAAAAGCCCTATGGAATCTTGGACAGATCTGCACAATGTTTAATTTGGATTTACATCTGGTCTGGAGGCTATCATTGGTGATAGAATTATAGAATATTTCAAGTTGGAAGGAACCCTAAGAATCAGTGAGCTCAACTCCCTGCTCCTTGCAGAACTACCTAAAACTAAACCATGAGTGGGAGTGTCACCTAGATGCTCCTTGAGCTCTGTCAGACTTGGTGCCATGACCACTTCCCTGGGGANTTCTTGGTGATATCTCCCAGGGGAAAAAAATATCCAGACTTGAAAGAAAAATTGAGGCAGGAGGGCATTCCTTGCCAGAAACATGTTACACATGCACTGGCCGTTTTGAAAAACATACTGCACACTCAGGAAGTCTGAGGTTCCTGACTTCAGGTTGAGTGGATGGGTGGAGGTTTCCTGAATCTTAAGATTTGCTAGTTTCCTTTTCATTTTGTTTTTGTATTCTTCTAACAAAGAAAAAGCATAATTCAAGCCCAGCTTGCTTTTGCTACTGGCCTTGTGACAGCTGGCTTGTCAAATGAGCTGGTCTCTATTAGCTGACACAGACAACTCAGCTGAAGTGTTCTCAGCTAAACAAGCCACCTCTGTCTCGAATGAGCTGCCCCTTTCTTGCATGCTGTGTGTGTTTGTTTCAGAAAAAACCCCTAGCATTGATGCCCATCCACTAATCTTATTTGGGGAAAAGGAACGGATGGAAGAAAGGGAGTGTGCACAGAACAGAGACAACATAATAAAATCATCCTTAGTTATAGCTCCCCTCTCCCACTTTTTCCTATAGTAATGGAGTCAGGGAGAGGTATTTTCCAGAGCAGGTGTACTTGACTTGCATTAAGGTAGGCCCACAGGATACTGTGCATCAGCATCGGTACTGCTAGGCCTGCAAAAGCCCTATGGAATCTTGGACAGATCTGCACAATGTTTAATTTGGATTTACATCTGGTCTGGAGGCTATCATTGGTGATAGAATTATAGAATATTTCAAGTTGGAAGGAACCCTAAGAATCAGTGAGCTCAACTCCCTGCTCCTTGCAGAACTACCTAAAACTAAACCATGAGTGGGAGTGTCACCTAGATGCTCCTTGAGCTCTGTCAGACTTGGTGCCATGACCACTTCCCTGGGGAGCCTGTCCCAATGCCTGACCATCCTCCTCTACAGTAACAGGAGTTAGAGGAGAAAAGCAAAATGCATTTCAGACCAGCTGCAGTCAGTGGAATAACTACATCTATTGGCACTACCATCCTGTAGTGCTGCTACACATGGAGAACTTGTCTTGACATCTGGGCTGTTCTAAACTGATTTCATTCAATGTGCAAATAACAACAATAACAAAAAAATGTAACCCATATACCATAAAAAAGACAGAACCTAATCAAGCTTCAATATTACCTGCATTTCTCTCTGCTTTTGCCTGCCTTGAGATCTAAATGTATTCCGTCAAGAGAAGAATACTTAACAGAAGTCCAGATGACAGCTTTAGAGACCTCTAAAATATCTGATTATTACCTCAAGAAGCTGAATAAGGTTTAAAGCTCAGAGAACAGTTTTTTCGATCCCAAATTCCCACCTCTCTCCACTCCAACCAAATTCAAAGAACAAACCCACATAACCCACAAACCTCACACTACTGTACATCCCTTTCTCATCCACCCAGCAAACAGGTTTTCCTCTTTGCCTTTGTGAGTTCCCCACTCCGTTATTGGAAGTAATTTGCCATTTTATATATGACATATACATATATAACTATGTAAATAGCCATTATAGCTACTGACAAATAAAAATAGCCATTAAATTATTGTTACTTATAATTAGCTAACTTATATCTGTTCTCTCTAGTCCCTTACTTTTCTGTATTGTAAGATATTTAATATTTCTCCTTTCCATCAGCTCCCATAATATTGTGTGGAAGGAAACCAGGCAGAAGTTACAGGACTGACAAACAAGTCATAGAACCATAGAACAGGTGAGGTTGAAAAGGATCTCTGGGAAGCACCTAGTTCAATCCCACCTCAAGTAACAAAATGGGGACAAGACCAAGATAACATAGAATCAGTGGAGAATTGGCACAAGACCCCTCAGGAAAGAAAGACAATCTCAATAGCTGCACAGCTTCTGTATACATAGTTTGCATGTATTGTGTATGTATTAAAAATTATCACAATGCCCATACTGTACCCTTAAACTCCTCTGCTTTTACATTTTTGTTATCAGTTTCAATGGAGATTCCAGACACATTAGGATCTGCAAGGAGACAACAAAAAAAGACAATTCAGCAATAAACATTTGTGATTTCATATGTGCTTTGGCAGCTACAAGCAGTATTTTTGAGACCTCCTCACACTGTACAAGTTAGACATTGTCTATGAGAAAGAGTACAAACTAAGAGCTAGACCAGGGCTGGCCTTGAACAGGTCATCTTTTTTTCTCCAGGCTCTGGCATCTGTAAAAAATAAATGTATCTTTTTTACAATAGGATAATGACATTTACATGTGAGCAGTTCTATATAAACAGTAAACGTTTTATACTGGGGTAATGTCTCAGTCTGTTTATAACTGGGGAGATGTCTAATAATCCATAAGTGCATTTTCCATTACATTCTTATTACAAGGCATGCATGTTTGCTGAATAATACCACATACAGATTCTACAGGGTAAAAAATATGTACAGTAATTGGCAATTATCTCAAATTCTTGTTGACATGGGAAGGAAGATAATCAAGATTTATCTAGTTTTAACTCAAAGAGAGAAAAAATCCCCATACACTCTTGGATATCTCAAACACCCAAACTAGAAACTCCCATTCTTCTTAGTAGTCCAAGATGTGGCTGCTACAACCCAAAGGCTACCAACCCTGCTTAGAGTGGCATCAGCAGGCTGGATCACGTTAACTCTGACAGTTGTTGACAATCCAAGGGGCTCAGACCCACCACTCTTCCCCACCCACACTCCTGTCAGGGTACATGTTAAGCAGCCTTTCCCTTTCTATCAGTTTTATTTGGTGAATGTCAACCTCCAGCAGGCATGCTGGAGAGAGACTGGGAGTATTCACAGCCTCTACTAGAGTCTCCTGAGCTACCCAAAGCCCTTAACCCATCTCTGAAATGGTGATTTAGGCATCAAAACATAACCTGAAATAACTGGAATAAACTCAGCTTCATTGTGTGAAGTTAATGAATGTCAGTATGGTCAGCCATGTCCTGGCCTGCATCCAAAGCCTGGTGGCAGCAGGGCAGGGAGGGGATT